>BSSO01001534.1:0-23105 GCA_030267885.1 Mesembryanthemum crystallinum
GACGAAAGTAAATATGGGATTATTGTTGTCAAGTTTTGAATGTGGGATTATTTTTATTGGACCGCCCAAAGGTTGGATTATTGGCATCAAATTTTCCTTTTTTTAATCAAGATTCCAACTCCGGTTGGGTTTAGAGGATTTAAATGACGTCAGACTCCATTTAAAATACCTATATGTCGCCGGCGCTATTTAAAATACCAACTTGGTTTGGACCCTCATTTAAAAATACCAATCTGATAATTCGGGGCTTGAAATTTAAATGAAATCCCATATCCAAACACTACCTAATTTCATTTTATTTCTCACTCCATTGATTTTTCCTCACCCTAAATAATTTGTTTGCTAGGCATTATGACTGGGATGAGAAAGAAAATGATATGATTGAGTTTAATCATGTTATTTTTTTGATCAAAAAAGAGGCTAAGGTGGCGGATGTTGATTGGAAGGCAAAACAAAGGTGGTTTTAGTTAAAATTTATTTTATTAGATGACTGCATAAAATCAACGTTTAAAAAGTGGTTTCAACAATTTTTTCTTTTTTTTTAATTAAAACTTTTGTGGAGCGCATTGCACTTAAATATTTGATGCCCAACAGGCCAAGCCTAAATTGTTTTTAAAGCATATGAACATACAGAAGGAATATAATGCTCTGACAGATTTGTTTTCAGCTTCAAAATTGTTCCTTTTGGCTACTCAAAATCACTATAATACAAGAAAATGTAGAAAACTTTATCTAAATACACAATTTGTACATACAAGCAGTCTAGCATCAAAAAATTACTGCTTACTGCAGACAAATCACTGCAGCTGCTTGGTTATTCATCTCCTTTTCCTGGAAAAATCAATGAATGGACCACCAATCAAACAAATTACATCATTGAGGCAATTTGGAGGTACTTTGAGGTGAAATTGCTACCTCGTATCAGTTTTGATATCACTTAGAAGGTTGGAAAACAGGAACAGGTACGGAAGCGAAAGCGGTAAAAGAAGAGGGATGAATTTACCATTAGAGACAGGTAGGTCAACTTCAATAAGCCTCTATGCTGCTTAAGCAAAGAGCAGCAGCAACACTACAAGCTCTTTGTCAGTTCCACCACATAGGTAGTGCACGACTGCATGGTCAACAGCTAAGGGTAATCACATATTACATAGGGATAAGTGCTGCAAGTCGGGTTCTTGTTACCACATGTTCATGATCTCCTCTCCATCTTCTTGTCAGTTGATCTTTTCTCCTCGGCTTCCCGTCGTTTTTGTTGCCTGTAATATCCAGAGAGGGTAAGCAGCTCATCCTTAGACAAATAGGTATCATACAGCCACTAACCTATGTTTAGCAATGATTGTCTTAAACTCCATCAGAGGATATTCAATAGTCTTCAACAAGTAGCCAGATACCAAGAAGTAAGATGTGAGCATACACATAACTGACGACATTCAATATTTAAATTTTCTTCTTAGAGCTAATTAATAATTAGGGCAACACTTTTGCTCGACTGACATTGATGTTCTATTGTACCAATTAATTGTACTGCTAGAACCTTGCATTTCGGATATTCTTTTCATGCTAATCAGTAGACTTAGACAGTGATAAAATCTTGAAAAGTAGGTTCTCCAATATTTTCTTTTCCGATTATTGATCCTTCCCACAACATGAAGGCTGGGAAGTGAAACAATAATTTCTTTTTGCCTACCACTCTTCCACAAGCAATTCCCCACCCCCTAATTAAAAGAGAGAATAAATGTCTTGTTCAAGTGACTAAATGTTATAAGTGATACTAGCATCAAAGAAGCATTGGAGCTCCAAAGCGAATAGTTGGCCTGTATACTTCACAAAAAAATTGGATAACCTACGTCGCAGATAGCTAAAGAGGACTAGCTTTTGGAAGGAACAAGACACAGAAAATGAATGTACAGCCAGAATCTGAAAGACAGGACTAACACCTACTTCACGAAGGGAAAGCAATAAAGAAAACCCGAATTTTCAACATGGCACTACCAGGCCACAAGAAAACAGATAAAAACATCGAGCAAAAGGAAAAGACCAAAACTGAGCAGAAGCAGCAGAATAAAGAACCAAACTTACGCAAAAATAGCATATCCAGCTCCAGCATTAGCAGCTGAGAGAAGTGCTGCATGAGCACCGCCACCAGAAATAGGATCCTGTCCTCCCAATAGATTCCTCCTATCCCCGTCAACCTAAAACCCAAAAAACTACTAATCTCAATATTTATTTTTTTGACAAGATAAGACTAATGTCAATATTCTGTACTGGGAGAATTTATAGAAGTATGGATTGGACAAAACCTTGTCCCATTTTGATTTCTTGTTCAGCCGTCCCTCTCGAGTTGACGCATCACTTACGCCTGATTGCAACCCACCGGAAGGCAGACTAGGAACACCTGGTGACAAAACCATTGGCAAGGACAATGTTAACACCAAACAGCTCCAATCATGACAATAGAAGCAACAATTATATGAATGGATATACTCCGCAACAAATCAAGCATTGTAAAACATAACTCTAAGGAGCTCAAGAGAAGTACTACATACTTGGACTTGGCAAAGTAACTTTCTGCCCAGCAGCGGGAATTCCAGCTTGTGCGCCTCCAGACACAAATTCAACTTTTTGACTCTTCTTCCTCTCTTGCTCCTTTCTCTCCATATCACGCTTCATATCAACTTCTGCTTTCAGAAAATGGGAATAATTAAATAATAACATGTGCATGGGGGGCAAGGTGTTTTTGTGGATAATGGGAGAAGAAAGAGAAAGCAAACATGGTATTTACAAAGAAAAGAGGAAATTTCTGGCGACTCTCCTGAGGTTTGGAGAATTTCAGAACAGGGCCCAGATAATTTAGATTAGCCCAATAACACGAAGTTCTCAATACCCTCTGGATCAGTTTTTTGAAATTTTAACAAGATAATTGTTTTTGTATCAACATAGTTTTATGGCAGATACCTCTGCTCTCATTTATGAGTATGCAAGCAAACTACTTGGCAAAAGCACCAAATAAAGTAGGAAAACACGTAGTAAATCATGTAAAACAAGTATTACTTGTTTGTCAACAAATCTCATATCTTATTGTTACTACTCACTTTATGAATAGTAACTGTTCCCTAACAAGGACAACACTGTTATTTGATTTATTCGATAAATTTAGTGATCATAGTATTGGATTAAACAATAAGAAACAAGCATTTGGTATCATTTTGAATTTCAAGTAATCAACTTTTCGTTCCCGATACCAAAAACATTTTTATTTAATGACTAGAAAAAGTTCGTCATTTTCAATTAGGACTAGAAAAAACGAAAATAATTGTAAGAAAACTATCCTAACACCTAAAGGTGATTTTTAGCATTCAAAACCAAAGAATAGACACTCACAATGATAATGAACGACTAATATTGCACGATTCTCTTTTAAAACATTTTGGTAAGCTATGTTACTCGGACTTATCATTTCACCTCAAGTACTCGTGTCGGATCTTCGACACTCTGACATGGGTATGGAACTTTACACTTTATTTTAGGCCAAAACTCACAAAACTCTCCAAATATGGCGAGCCTAACATCTAAACACGTACCCGTGTCCGACACTTGTAGCCAAGTCTACGACTTACTTTACTTAAGAAACCATTTTGAGCAACTTGGAAAGTATATACCCAAAAACTAAGCATTGAATGGTATTACCTTGGTATCAACCAGATCGAAATCCCTCTCTTCCCCAAGAGAGAAACAAAAGGGGGCCAGGGTGCAGCTACATTAAATCAAGCTAACCTAACAAAGAACAAATACAAAGCTTCCCAGCAATTTCAGAATGACGTCAAGCTCTTTCAATTGCTTTCAGACAAATGGCAAAGATAAGATACAAGGAATTGTGTTTTGTGTTATACGAAATCGGGTCCTTTTCAATCACATTAATAAATTCAACAACAGTCGTGGCTTTCACAGCATAACTACAATCTGGAAGAGGCTAACAGTAACAAATACTCAAACTGAACTCTCATGAACAGGTAGCACATAAAAATCCGAGTAGCATAAAGTGAGAAAAGGGAGAACGCTACGCTTTAAGATATTGTAATTGACCTATTACGTCATAGAAGTCGCTTTTGTCATATCCATGCGGATCAAAAACATCTTTACTGAAGCACGATCCAATCTCATCAATTTCTTGATACCTCACAGCATGGCGCAAGAAGTCAGGATTCCGATAGTCTTTTCTATTCCGGACCTCTACATTAAAGATTTTTCCTTGCCTCTTGTATGCAAGAAACTTATTTATCTTCTCCTGCAGGATCAAAAGACAGATCATAAAACCCCCAGGAGAGAGCAATATCCAGTACCATATTATTTATAAAAAAAAAATCAGTGTATACGAAGACGTAACGTAATTATTGTATTAAACTAAAACCAGACCATGATGCAGGGCATCAATTTCACACAGAACAAGAAAATGACTCAACATATCACAATGAACTTTTTGCCTGCAAATAATTATAGGGTTTTGTACTCTAAATAACCACTAAAGTAAAACTCGGTTAAGATATCTAGAGGACCATAAACAAAATTGAGAGTCGATAGCTCATGTAAGAAATGAAAATTTCTTGTAAGGGCAGCTATGTAAGAATCCTGGGGATATACATAATATAACATCTCAAGCTGAAGAAACTTATTAATGGTCATCATTAAGTACTTTTGGTCCTAATCTTTGGGGTTGCTTTTTCCAGTAAAAGTTGGTAAAATTTATGAAGTTCATCACAAAAGGAAATTCAACAAGTAGGGCCAAGACTGGTGGAATTCACATGCGACAAGCAAGGGAAATGTAACTCAATAAACATATTATGAGCATGCCTACAGAATATCCTTACACGTAGTCCAGAAATATTCACTGATTATTTTCTTCCACCTTTTTTACTTAGCTCTTATTATGTCCAGTTGAAATAAGAACATGGAACTGCTAAAGACACAATTAGCACTGGCGATTGGCATGCAATTATTTGTGATGATGAATGCAAGATGAAAATAGAACATCTGCCAGCGAGATCAAACATCAAAATGCTTACCTGCAACTCATCTGAGCACTTCTCTGGCGGTGGTGGTGGAAGAAATTTATCTAATGGATCAACTTCTTTTGCATCTTCATTAGAATTATTAGCATTTACCTCAGCTTCTGATTCTTTTGTGGTTCCATTAATCACATCAGCCTTTGAGACATCAACTTGAGCAAATAGCTGAGGAGAGTCGACAGTATTATTTGGTGTCATATTCTGCACATTAACTGTAGGTGTATTCTCTGGGACATCTGTCAAAGCACCAAAAAGTAGAGAGTTACATAATATACAAGGACAGACAACGTTTAACATATCCCATCCCAATCCCAAATAGCTGTCTCTCTTACATATAAGATGATGTTTAAGAGAACTCCTTCAGATAAGGATGGAGGTGATATCAAACATATCATGTTAACATTTCAAGGAGTATAAAAATTTTCCATAATCACCAAATTAGAAATTTTTTGGTATCTATTAGTGTGTGTGAGAATATCAAGATTACTATACATCGGTTCTCTCAAATAAGAAATCAAGTTCTAAGGCATTTGTCGGCATTCTAATTTCTGACCATTAGTTCCTCAGTTTCTATTATAATTTACATGAAGTGGAGGTCCAAGCTATTCTACTTGGACTAGCAAAGTAACAAACTCACAAGTGTCTGACATGTGCAAGTCAAAACTTTCTCAGGTATCTTCTGTTAAATACAAGTCATCTAGATATACCATGCGTACATGCCCTATTGAATTGTTGCATAGATGTCAAGGATATGGATGTGTGAATCAAGAAGGCAAATAAGCATAAACTCACAGCACATAGAAACATTGGAATACGTAAAAAGACAAAACCAATCTCATCACAATCTATATTAGTGTACAATTATACTGAAATAAAGAAAAGCAGTACACTTACCATTTGCACTACCAAGATCTTCACCAAACATGACTCGCCCAGTGCTCGTGCCCAAAATTTCTCCCTCCTGAAAAACAAGTAACCACGCCTAATTAAACAGCCATGACAAATAGGAGTACAACTTTCAGTGACGGGTTGCGAGGGACCAAATCAATGGTTTTCTCGCTAAATTGACATCTACTTCTTAATGGTCATTAGGTCGAAGCTAGTTGTTGCTTTTCCAATTAATAGAACAATGGAATGACGTCGTATCCAACCCCAACTCACTGCAATAAACTTCCTAAAGCACCCTACAAATGAAATGGAAGGGTATAGCAAAAACAGATGCATAGAACAAATTCTCATGCAAACAATGGCAAACAATCAAATTAGGAACTTAATACATCTTTCTCAAGAAGTACCTGATAAAAGACCAAAATGAACTACTTCATATCTCAAAATTTAATCCAATTTCAACCGCTTAAACACAGACTGTATCATACCTCAGCCTCAGGAGACAAAGCAACATCATCGTGTCCATAATCAACAATACTCGGCTTCTCTCTCCTCTGCCGCAGCGGCGCCGCATCCCACCCCATCATTACCTCCGCCTGCGGCATCTGCGGCGTCGGCGGCCTCAAATTGGTCCATTTCGGCGTGGAATTAGCGCTCAATTGCCGGGCCGGTGACGCCACCGAAGGAGGAGGGGCAGCATTTGGCAAAACACCGCCATCGTTGGCGTTCATATCCTCATCTTTAATTTCAGCTTCCGATTCTTCTCTCCCTCGCTGAACCGGCTCTGATTCTCTCTCATCATCATCTTCTTGCTCTCCCTTATCGGCGTCCTCCATGTCTTCGTCGTCGTCGTTGTACATGAATTGCAGCAAATTGAACGCCTCTGATCTGTTCGACGCCATGGGAGGGAAAAGCTAGGGTTTCTGAAAGTTCAGTGAGAGGAAAACTAGGGTTTTGGGAGAGAGAAAGAGTGGGGAAATTGTTCAGTGATGGAGTTTTGAGTTATGAATCAGCAAATTCAAGGTTGAAGACGAGGGAATTGATGGGGAAAGATTGAAGAAAGAGATTTGTTGGAGGATTCTCAATCTCTGACCTCGGAACTTCAACGGAAAGTAGACTGTCGAGCTAGAATCGCGACGAATGCAGTCATTTTTGTTGGGTTGGGTTTGAATTACACCTGGGCAAATGAGCGGGGGCCCACTAGGCGACCCGACCCGACCCAATTTAAAACTGGGTCACGGCTCGCTTAAGAAGTTACTAGACGGGCCTTAACTGAGCCAGCCCATTTAAGTACTTAACCGGGTTGGTTCCCAGCAATCGCTCTGGCCCACTTTCAAAAATGCTTGACTCGACCCGCCCTTGGCCTATGGGCCGACCCGGTCCGCCCATTTCACTTTGAATCTATAGCCCATCGATCTATGATGAGGTGGGCCTTGAGGTAAGAGGGCCAGTTGTGATCGATAATGTAAGCCTGATTACACAAACGGGCTAAAGGGTTTAAAGGTTAATCATCATACGAGTAATTGATTTTGGAGGAAAAAAGTCAATTCCAATTGCGGGGAGTTGAGGATGAGGTGGGAGCACAAGTGGTAAGTGCCCCAATCTCACAATCCAGTGGTTAGGGGTTCGATAGAGGGTCTCCTTCTCTGCCTGAGCCCATCAGCCCATCTTTGATAGGTTGGCTTACCCGGCGCATGTGGTTTGCGGGCACATTGCATGTGTCTTTGATTTTAGCTTGCTAAAATTAGCTGATCATTATTAGCCGTTACCTTGTAAATATATTGAAATTAAACTAACATGCCAAAAGCTACTTACTAAACACCTTCTTTGGCTTGTCAGATGCCAAAAGTCAACCCAACCAGCCACTTATCAAACACCTTGTTTGGCTCGTAGACTGGTCAAACAAGTCAAGATTGCCAAAAGCCAACTCAAAAGCCGTTTGCCAAAGATCCTCAATTTACACCACTAAATAGTAGCAATTGAAATTTTTAATCTACCATGTTAGATTTAAGTAAATAAATTCTATGCGTTGATTTATTCATCACCCATATTCCTTCTACATTTACAAAGAAAAGGATTTTTGAATTTAGATTCCAAACAACTCTGCTTTCACATTATAGACTAGCTAATTGACATGTTCAAAGTCCTGATTCAATATATTGCTCCCACCAGTCAATGAATCATCACTAGTTGTAAGTGAAATTTTGCATTTGTTGTATTGATGGGTCATAGGTTTCTTTTCAGGATGACTTTATTATAGTTAAATAATTAGTGCCATGAGCATTCTACTTTTTCTGATCAGATATATTTTGTTAATTAAATTGGTCGCATATGGCTAATTGATTGGACAAATTGCATAACAAGCTTTAGTAGGATTCTCAACTAGGGGAATAATCAACCCTAATGCTCACCAAGTGCATGATGACAATATAGCATATACTCCTATGAAGATTAGCTGCCTCATCTAACTTAGAGATATACTTGGGCACATCCGACCTTGAAATGGGCAAATGGTCTACAAAGAGAATGTCTGTCAAGGTTTCACTTGAATTTGTAAGTTATAGATAGAAGTTTAAACAAGGAAAACTTGTTAAATAGTTAAGTTTTATTACATTATGATCCAAATTTTCACGTAATATTATTTTCTAGCACATAATATTATTCGTTCAGTTCAGTTGAATTTCACACATTACGTTCAGTCCAAACATATATATTCTTAAGTGAAATGAATATAGCCTTTAAGTATCTGCTATTATTGTTTTCACAAGACAATGAGTAATATTATCCTTCTCCAATGGCTTATTATTATATCTCAAAGTGAACCCTAATGCCTTCATGTATACATTAACAACTATGTAAAGCACAAAAGAGCATAAAGAAAAACTATTGCAGTCCAAGATGATTCGAAGAATAAAGCATACAAAAGGAAACAAATGAAAGACAAAAAGCCAAAAGTGCTAAACTAAATTTAAAGGAAGTGAACCCAGAGAATAAAACTTGATCAAAAGGTCTTAATCATTGAATTTTTCCCTCCACACATCACAAGAGACAAACAAATTGAGTGGGATTCTCTTAACCCCATCTCAAAAGCATTTTCCCACCATCACACATTCCCCTCTAAGCTTAACTTGCCCCACTTCTTTTTGTCCCCTTTTTCCATTTTTAATATTTTTCCTCATTCCTCTAAAACTTATCTATACACATATTTTACAACATTTTGAAAAAGAAAAAGAGGGAAAATAAAATATAGAGTAAAAAAATTACAAAGGAGAAAATAAGAAAATATTATCTTCCTATATGGGGATGTGAGATTTGGGTAGTGCTCGTCACACGATGTATTGAAGCGCGTGCAAAAATCACCTGAAGAAAGTACGCCCTGTAATAAGAAATACCGTGTGGGGTAAAAGAGTAAATCTCTTTCGGGACCATAAAAAAAGGACAAAGGCGCCGTAATCTGACGCGCCTTTGGGATAGCATGGGAGCTACGTACTCTCACTCAGCCGAGTCAACTCGGGTGAATGTCCTTGAGTAGACCAATAACTTGTTGCATTGTGGGCCTCTTGTTGGTGATCTCCGCCGTGCACAAGTACCCAACCCGGAGGCACTCGGCCGCCCCACTCGTTGAGTCGTTGTCGTCGAGTTTGAGGCGAGGATCCAATATTCTTGCCCCAGCGCGATCCCTAACTAGTTTCCTTATTTTCGTTAGCATTTCATCCGACTCGACTGACCTACCGGTGAACAACTCGATCAAAATAAGGCCGAATTCATACACATCATCCTGGACGGATGGCCCCACACTATTGTCCTCGAGGCGCATTCCAAAGTCTGCAATGCGCGGCTCGAGATCATCGGTGAGGAGGATGTTGGATGGCACAAGGTGGCCATGGACCATGGGCCTGGACCGCGCATGATGGAGGTAGGCAAGCCCACGCGCCACACCAAGGGCAATACGGTGGCGCGTGAGCCAGTTTAGTTTCTCGGGGGATGTAGCGTCGGGAGTGGCCTCGGGGTCATTGTGGCACTCCCACGTGTCGGTGCTCCAGTCGTCGACGTTAGGCTTGCCCGGCGGGAGCTCATGTAGCCAAGAATGCAAGTCACCATTGGCCATAAATTCGTATAGGACTAGCTTCTCTTTGCCTGCGAATTTAATGTATGATCAAAATGGTAGGAAAATTGCATAAATGTGCTGACAATGAGTTGACAAAGAAAAGCTGAGAACCATTAATTGGAATATATAATTTCAAGGGCAGAAATGAATACAGTACTTAAGGTCACACTCAGCTTTTTATGTATGGGATGGCTGATCCCCCAACCATTTTGGAAGCGCAAGTAGAACTTCACTATTATGATTGCATCATAGTAGTAGTGTTGAATTGTAAATGCAGCACTTTATTGACATGGAGGATGTGCATACAAAATTTACATAACTACCCCAAGGCCTCAACCTCCTCAAGCAATCATTTGCTAAGGGAAATAGATATCTTATATATGTACAATCAAGATTCTTAAAATCACTATCATAAGAACAAGATTCACAATCAAGACACAAAGATCATATATGCATCTTTCACACACAAAAGTATCTTCAAATTCTTAGTCCATGTGAAGCTCTAGACTAGTCTGTTTTATCGTTCCCATACTATATCCAACTCGATCAGTTCAGTATTAGAAGTTTACAACTTATTTTTTATCTCACATACTCCTATTTATTTAGATTCACTTCAGTTATTTGTTATCTTTCAACTGAGTATGTCTAACAAATACAACCTAGGATACGAAATCACAAGACTACATATTTTAAGTTTTTAACCCTCAATA
This sequence comes from Mesembryanthemum crystallinum, assembly GCA_030267885.1. Lineage (NCBI taxonomy): Eukaryota > Viridiplantae > Streptophyta > Magnoliopsida > Caryophyllales > Aizoaceae > Mesembryanthemum > Mesembryanthemum crystallinum. The sequence goes on from BSSO01001534.1 coordinate 10,770, forward strand.
GCTCACACCAAACGGCAAATGCCTTATGTGGGGAAAGAATTTCGGTTATGCTTTATGTGGGTAGGGTTCGACAAGAGTCTGCATCTTACCAACCTAATTAAAAGAAAGACCATCAAAAATCAATTTCTTGCTTCTTTAACCAACCGATTTTGCAGTTCACAATCTGCACTACAACTTTAAAGGACTCCTTATCAACTACTCCTACTAAGTACTCCCTTTTATGCATTGGAGTGCTCTGTTATCAACAAAACACTCCATAAGTTAAAGGCTCCTAATAATACCTCCCAATATATGTAGTACTCATCTACAACCAATGTTTTGTCCGGTCTTAATAATGAGCCACACGTTACAATATTACTTGCATCCTACAAGACAAGTACTACTCCTGTACTCCATACAGTATGTGATAGTCTAGTTGACAAAAGAAAAAAACAAAAACAAAAACAAAAAAAAACATACTCCTTTGAAGTAAATAATTTATCCTCAAAGGTAAAATCTTATGTAGAATTGGTGTATTGTATATACATAAGGATAAGTCCTCCCTTATTATCAAGAAAAGGTTACCACTGTTATTTGAAGAAAAGTCACCCATATTTTAGAAAAATGTCATCTTTATCCCTATTCTTTCAAAGAAGCGACCCATATTTTCACGAAGTTATCCATACATATACTGTACACCAAATCTATACAAAATTAACTCATTTCCAAAATTAAGGGAACTTATCTCACTATCAATTTTAGACAGTACTCAAAAAATGTTCCTAGTTACTCAAAATACATTGTTCCAAAAATTTCTAGTAAACCAAATGACACTTTGTGAAAATGTGCAAGTACTAGCATATTGACACTCTATAGCCTCACTCTCACCCAACCACTCACATTTAATGTGGCATTTAAGTTTCAGAAGAAGGAACAAAAAAAAAAAAAAAAAAGTCAAAATCGCCCAACTAGTGTACTGCATTTCAAAAAAGGACACAAATTCCCAAACGCAATGATGTCGATGGGGCGTTGGCAATGCATGTTTTTGACAGCATTAGTTTATTACGAGTAGTACTAGTTTATTACAGTACGTGACCTACGACCTCTGCTTCTACGCAATAAAAATCTAAACAGTGCGACAACTTATGACTTCTCACTTCTCAGTTTATCAGAGCTGCACTGCCCTGCACATCTAGCTCGCTCCTTTCATGATTTCGTAAGCTTCCCGTGAGTCCCATTAATACTCTACTACTGTATCGTCTGAAATATTCTAAATTTTTAAATCCTCTACAACAATTTACCATCATCAATAAACACATGCATCTACTTTAATTTAATTTGCCCAATTCATTCATTCAACCACAGTATGATTCTAGATTTCTAGTGATTCGGGTTTGGATTCTTAGAAGAGAAATGTTAATTACACTATTCAAAAAAGTAAAAACAAATAAATAAAAACTCTAAAGAAATTGAGACATGCCCAATTTAAAGTGTTCCTATATCTAGGTTTGTTCATTTATACTTATCCTATGGAATATTCAGTTTAACTCAGATTGTTTTCAATTCAGTTTTGTAACTTGTATTTTCAAGTGCGTATAAATTATTCATTTAGTACCAATTCAACTCAATTTAGTTCAAATCTTTCAATTAAAAACGAAATCACCTAAGTTCAGTTAAATTCAACTCAACAGCTTACTTTTACGAGTCATATATTACTATATTACTGCTCATTCCATCTAAGAAGGCAACTTTTTTAAAAAAAAAAATGACATAATGCAGCAGTACAGAAGAAACAAACTTACCTGCAATGCAATAACCCGAAATAGGCAAGAGGTTAGGGTGCTTAAGCTTAGACAGGTCCTCAAACAAGGCAATGGCAAGATGATGGTCAACCCCTCTAGCATTCTCCAACACCTTGATTGCCACATCAAGGTCACCTGGCAGAACAGCCCTGTAGAGGGGCCCACACCTCCCCTGTGCCAGCTGTGACTCCCTACCAAAATGACACGTGGCAGCAATCAAATCCTTGAAGGTGAAGCTCATCAATGGCTTCTCAAACATCACAACAGGGGCAGAGCTGGGCTCTCTGATGTCCACCATCCATGATGATCCTGACTCTGTTTCGAACTCGAACGGCCCTGATTTGTCCATCTTGAATGGGGTTTGAATCGGCTTCGAAATCGCCCACTTCTTCTTCCTCCTCTCGGACTTCCTTCTCCGAAGGGCGAGGTACAGACAAGCGCAGCCCAAAACGACGATACCGCCTAAACCAAACGACAGAGACATGATGAACTTGAAGCTTAAACCTCTGTTTTTCTTCTTCCTAATCTTCTCATTTTGTGGGTGGGTTTTGGTGGGCAAGTGTTTTTTCAAGGGTTTATGAGGTGGGGTTTTAGCTATAGTCTTTTTATGGTGAGGGAATTCAACAGCGGACTCATTGAAATCACCGGCTTCAATAAACGCAGACTTCCCAAATCTGTGATTAAACCCATCATTGACACTGACATTCCCCTTGAAATGATTGACGGAAATGTTGAGATACTTGAGGTGCGCTAATGGCGGAAAATCCGAGGGGAAAATCCCGCGCATTTTGTTGTTCGACACATCCAAATACTCCAATTTCGTCAGATTGACAAACCCAGAAGGCAAGCCCCTCAAATCATTGTGGGAAACATCGAGCACGGTCAAATTTGGAAACCCGGAAATGCTCACCAAGTTGGTGAACCGATTGTGGGAGATATTCAGGGTCTTGAGAGACGACGACTTCGAGGGCAGAGAAAAGCTCAAGGTGCCGCCGAAGTTGTTGCCGGAGAGATTGAGAGAGAGGAGGGAATTGAGGGAGAAGAGCCAGTGAGGGAGTGAGCCTTGGAGGGAATTGTGGGAGAGATCTAGGGATTGTAAATGGGAGAGGTTTTTGAGGTAGTTCCATGAAACGGCGCCGCTTAGGTTGTGATTAGAGAGGTTGAGTTTTGTGATGGGGGTTGAAGTTGAACAGTTGTGGTGGTTTGGGTTGAGGATGAAAGAGGATGAGTTGAAGTTGGTGACTGAGCTGAAGGCGTTGAGGATGAGAGTTGACTCGGTGTTGGTGGTGGTGCAGGGCGACTGAGTTGACTCGGTTTGGGTGGGGAGGTGGAGGAGGAAGAGGAGGAGAGAGAAACGAGTGAGGAGGGTAGGGTAGCTTGGCTCCATCACGGAAGATGAAGGGAAGGTTGAGTTTGGGGAGAATTTTTGTGGACTTAAAAGTGGAGCGTAGGAGAGAGAGAGAGAAGGGGGAGGTGTAAAGGAGGAGGGAAGTAAGAATGTTTTTGGTTTTGGTATATGGTTATGGAATTTTGGGGTGAGTAAGTGAGTGTGGTTTTGGTAGCTTTGTGGTTGTCTGGTTGTGGAGTGGTTCAGCTGAGCCTGAGAGTGTAAATGGAGTGAGTGACTGAGTTTTTGATGAGAAGAGGAGAAGATTTTTAAATTACAGATAAGTTGTATTGGGCTGGTGTGAGAGTGGGAGAAAGTGAAGGTCTTGGGTAGTTATTTTGGGCTTTTTGTATGTTTTCCATGATCCAAAAAGTTTGTCTAAGCCCACCATATACTCTTTGAGCAAATTCACAATCTCTTCCAAAGAGGGGACAAAAAAAAAAACAAAGTCTCTAGTACTACACTTGATGAGTTCAATGCAAAAACTCAAACAAATTGGAGATATGGCTTTCAAGAGCAATATATATACTCATTATTTAGGGAACTAATTATCGATGATAAGCTACATACTACTACTAGTATACTACTTGCAAATATTAGTAACTATGAATCTGTGATGGGATGTTGGAAGATGTGGTGAGATAACATCTAGAAAAATTAGTCTAGCATTGCATGATCATGGTAGAAAGCAAGATGCAGTAGTGCACAACTATGTTGGTAGTAGATAGGGAAAGGAGAAGACTGCAGATGTCTAAAACTTGAATGTGTGTGCCATAACCTTTAATCTCCCTTTCTCATTGGTTTATGACGAGTAGTGATTTTGTAGTTGTGTCTACTCCCAGTAAACAAGTCATTTATATCAGTTTCACGTCTATTCAAAATATTTGGTTTGATTATGGGTCGGGTCGGTTAATTTGGTTCATGTCATATTTGGGTTTGGTGTCAATTTTTATATGAATCTCACTCAAATCAATATAAGAGTAAAAAAACCTCTTATCAATTTCGGTTAGAGTCAAGTTCGAATCACCTTATATTTGAAACAGTTCGGATCTGATCCGGTTCATTCAGTTCGGATAATTTGGTCCAAATCAATTAGTGCCATTGTCTATAGAAGATTTGGGTTAAGAATCCAATTTTAACCGTGGACAATATGCTAGACTTTCTATTAAAAGTAGGGAAAATTTTACAATGGCTGCTGCTTAGCGGTGACCACTAAAACTTAGTGAACTAATATTATGCATTCATTTTATCTTATCAATTATAAGTTTGGTTGAAACGAAAAACACTTTGGATCCAACCAAAGTTATGATTATCATTTTTTTTTTCAACTTTATTTACCATCTAATGCAGTTGGGTAACGCCCAAACCAATAATGTTTCCCCGCCACAAAAAATTAGCCTGATAGTAGAGTGTAATTGGATATATTTCCGTGGAGCAAACAAGGCGTTTAGACTTTAGCAATTTCGGGTAGATTGATGTGAAAAGAAGAGAGATTTTCACATATATTCTCTCATTTTGAATGATAAACACATCGTTCAAGTTCGTCTCTTGTATTTCCTTTCCATTATGTTTTTCGATGTGGAAGGAATCTACTTGGAAATGGTGATTGATAGTATTTGTTGCAACTGTGAACCATCCTATCCTACTCATAATTCGAATATACAGCTCTTGAATCATGATGATGACATTCAATTTCAGATACAAAGAAAGCCAGGTTCTTGAAGCTACATTAAAATGGAGTTCAGAAGATCGAATTGATTATACTACAAATAATTTTTGACGAATTATGTGAGTATTTATCGTGAAATTCCATCTCCCTTGGAAATTCCGTTGTTCATAATTGCAACTTTGCTATTTACTTGTTGATCATCTCTTCTTCAACTAGGGTTTCAACTTTAGCTAATCCATTCTTTGCTACGAAAATAGCAAAGTTGGAGTAGAATTGTGGTAACTGTGATTTTTTATTTTGCAACATGCTTAATTATCTACTGGATGCATTTATGAAATTGTTGTTTGTTTATTGAATGATTAATTGATGTAGTTATATTCTCAGTTAGTGGTCAAATTTCTTTAAACTTCTGCTACTGTTTCATTTTTCCCTACATTTTGCAGATGATTCTGCTCACACAACAACAAATTTGCATCATTTATACTTGATGTAGAATTACATCCTATGATGCCTCAATTCCAGATCAATTAACTTGCGTTAAACTTGTTCATTTCTTGTGCTGAAAACCCCCACGGCCTCAACAGACACTACAATAGGATTAGCTAGACATTTTAGAGTTTTTTGGGTTTATGAAATTCTGTTATTATTTCGTTTTGTTCTGTGGAGGTGTCAATTAGCACGAACTCCTATACCCAATGAGGTATTGAGTTATTGGTTAAGATTGATACCGGGCTGGGTGCATTAGGTATGAAGTTTGAATCCCTCATCCCCTAACGTACGTATGTATAAGAATTTTATGTTCAGGCCTGGTATCTGGTCTGTGGCACCAGATCCAGGAGATAATAGCATAAACATGAACGTAAACTGATCTTTAACCAATTGGCCTAAATTAATAGCTCCTGAAGTGAAACCTGCTTCGTTATAAGACAAATATGTAGTATGTTATACCACCATACTCGAGCAGCATGTATGTATGTAGTTGATCTATTGCTAGCACCAAAAATGTCTAAAATTTAAATTAATACTACAACGAACCCTTGAATTTTTTCCAACCCACTAATATAGAATAGATGGCAACATCAACGATAGTATTCTATCAGCGAATATCAATACAGATCAATGTAGTGGAACTCCTTGATTAATCTTCTCCTTTTAGTATTAAAATGATTGCCTGTAGAGAAGATATGAAAATATCACAGGATAAAGTTTAATAACAAAAGAAATAATATAGACTTGGTACTATGAGATGATTACTTAATTCTATCTTTCATTAAAGACATAATTAATAATCCGCTAAATTACCAGATGGATATTTTTTATGACCTCCCTTCGCCACTTTGGTATTTTAAAAAATTTCAGTGCCAAATGAGTATTTTTAATAGACCAAAAGCGCATATAGGTCTCAAAATAATTTAAAAAATCATTTATCATGTTTTTTTGGTATTGAAATACATTTTCCTTATGTTTCTTATTAGATTTATTTACCTTAAATCACTATGATCCCCCAAAAAAGCTCATTAACTACCTTTTTTTCTCCCTCTTCTCCTCAAGAAAATTGGGAGTAAAAAGGTTTTTTTGGAGGATTAAAATGATTTTAGATAAAGAAACATAATAAGGAAATGCATTTCAATATCAAAAAAATAGGAAAAAATGAAATTTTGATCACCAGCGGCGAATTTTTGGTCTCATATGCGCTTTTGGTTCATTAAAAATACTCATTTGGCATCGGCAGTTTTTTATATACCCAAGTGGAAAATGGTGGTTATAAAAAATACCCATCTGGTAATTCGGCGATTAATAATCAAACTTGAAGTCAACAATTTGTCTAAGCATAAAGGTGAAGATGTGGGAGAGACAATGCAGTGCAAGAGGCTTCTTAGTTCTATCGATAGTGATACAAATACATGCTTTGCATTTTTGATGCAAGTGAAGACTATCAGACTTCACCGGCCTTTTTTATTTTTAATTTTTGTTTTTCATTTTTGGCAGGACCACCAAAATAGACAAAATTATTATACTATGTTTCAGTTCTACACATCATGCCTTGGACATACATTCTAGGGTATAAGTTAGCATATGCGTATATGATATGACCTTTTCTACCTTGATTTTCTATTAGGGCACTTTTGAAATATAAAGAAATACACTAATCATGAACTATACTTGAATAAAATTATAAAAACTGATAAAAATGCATCTGAAGTTTGTAGTTCTATTTGCCCTATATATTAGTACTAGTTGGCATTCCATGGAGTCAACAATACTTAAGCAGGAAGTATTTGATGAAATACTCAATACTGAAAAGAAAGGACATACAAGAAGCCTGAGAGTACAACATTAGTCTTTGTAGTGAGAGAGATATGGCTGTTGATGTTGGATCCATTGTAGCCTTTGTGGCTGCAAAAATCGATCAACTTTTAGAAGACGAAGCTAAGCTTTTACTTGGTGTGAAAGATGAAGTGCAAGAGCTGGAAAAAGAGCTAAAATGGATGACTAGTCGTCTGATTGACGTGAGTGTCCATAACATAGAAGAGGTTCCAACCCAAAACCGATTGGCAATGGGTGGAGTAACTCCCCTAGTAATAAACACCTCAAGGCACTCTCATTTTATCTATGTGGGACAACCCACTTAACACGTTCTTTTCGTGTAATTGAACTAGCAATGTGATTGTTAATCCGGGAAGAAAGGAGCTTAAACTTTTAGAGTTGTTAACTTGTGTTTTCATGGTTAAGTATTCTACTTGAAATTGATGGAAAAATACTTTTATATTTTACTGGTAGGAAAGTTCTTAGAAGTTGAGACAAAGGAGGGATGGACCTTCTTAGGAAACTGATACATATAGAATGGAGTAATTTTTTTTTAATTTAAAGCAATCGTTGGGAATTGACTCAGTGTTCCACGACAGTCGTCTCTTTCAATAAGAAGGATTATAAAGTGGAACAAATGTAAAACATTTCCAGTTTCAACTTCGAATCTTACTTATATCCCTAGATAGCCAATTTGGATCCCCGCAACATTCATCAAATTTATTTCCATATCCTTCTTGAAACTACAAAGATAAGGCCAAGTAGCTACGTCAAATAAAAACCCATTAATGCTAGAAGTAATTGCATTTTTTCTTTATTTTGATTGCGGCTCTAAAATTTCTTTTTGTCTGACAACTAAGATTTGGAATCTATTAAACTTGTACTTAAATGACTAAAGCTATGTATAGGTAAAGTATTGATCCAATTCCATGGCATTTTATAAATCACCAAAATTGATGAATTTCAAATGACACCCACTATCTTGTATCTGAAATTCTTTTCTTGCCTTCTTTTACTCCTTTGGTTTCCAAAATCTAAAGCATTATGATAGTAGGTGTAAAGGCTTCAAGCATAAATGAAATCCAGAATTTCAAATTATCATCTGCAAGAGTTAACTATTGACCTATTGTGATCTTATGTCCTTCCCCCTCGATAGGTACCAGGTTCAGCTGTTAGAGAACAGAGTAAATGCAGTCACAGAAAGAGGATCATGCATTAAACAAGTAGGGTGACCAACAAGCTATCCCTTTTTTGAAGATGGGTACGTTGTTGGTCTAGAGGAAGATATCAATAGGTTGGTTGGTAAATTAACAGCTCCAGATGATTGCACTACAACCTTGGTGTGTATATATGGGATGGGTGGTTCTGGAAAGACTACTTTGGCAAGAAAACTTTACAACCATGCTAAAGTCAAGCAACACTTCGAGTGCTTGGCTTGGGCTTGTGTATGCAAAGAATGGGTGATCCAGCACATGTTACTGGAGATATTAAGGAGTATTACCAATGGGAAGTTAGATCCGGGTTATCAGACTTGTAGTCGGCAAGCATTGGCGGAGGAACTTCATAACAAACTGAAGCAAAAGCCATTTTTGATAATCTTGGATGATGCATGGAGCACCGATGCTCTAGCTGAGATCCTTAGAGCAATTCCCTTGGAAAGTGCTGCAGGGAGCAGAATAATTATTACAACTCGCAATAAGGAGGTCGTGTCGTTTCCCAACCTATTGACCACCTTTTATGAGCCACGACGACTCAATGAGAAGGAAAGTTTCGAGTTATTCACGAAGATAGCACTTGGAAATGATCCTATGCTAAAGGATATCGATAGCTCAAATGCTGTATGTGAGTTTGAGAGGTTGGGTAAGGAGATGTTGAAAAAATGTGATGGGCTGCCATTGGCTGTAATTGCTTTAGGTGGACTTGTTAACACAAAGTATACAATTGAAGATTGGAAAGAAGTCCAGAAAGCTGTGAGCTCAAGGGTAATGGCAACTGGAAGAGGCACTCACTTGTATGGACCTGTAAGAGACATGCTAATGTTAAGTTATGATGATTTACCTCATGTTTTGAAGCCATGTTTCCTGTATCTGGGGTTATTTCCAGAGGACTACGAAATTCCTGTAGGGATGTTGATGAGAATGTGGGTGGCAGAAGGTATTGTGACAGTTCAACAACTACGAGGAGAAGAAAAGTTAGAGGGTGTAGCCAGACATCGTCTAGATGAGTTAATCCAATGCTGCATGGTTCATGTTGCAGAAAGGAAGTATAATGGAAAAGTCAAGAGTATTAAAACCCATGATTTATTGAGAGATCTATGTATTAGCTTGGCACATGATCATGGCTTCCTTGATTTACTATTTCCAAATTCATCTTCTAGGCTGAATGCAAGCGCCATACAATCGCGGCGTGCTTCCATCCATTGTTATTCTAGGTATAACCTCTATATCCAGAGAAGTACATACATAGGAGCTCACCTAAAATCCCAGTTCTTAATCAATCTTGATCATTAGAGCAGGACCTTTTTTTTTTTTCAACTTATATCTAAAGTTTTTAGAACAAATAGTTTTGCTGTCTAATGATATTTAATGAAATTGCAGTGAGGATATCCCACTTCCTGATGAAAATTTACATGTTCGGTCTCTCTACCTTTTTGGAGAGTGTGGATTCACAAAACTGGCACAATTGAACATTGTGAGCCACAACCATTGATAAGGACTCCTTCGTGTATGTGGAGACGATTAAGGTTACTCAGAGTTCTGAAGCTTGTGGGTGTTGCTACTTGTGATGGTGCTTTGTCCCCTGAAATAGGGGGCTTAGTTCACTTGAGGTATCTTGAAATTAAAGGGACTAATGTTCAAGAACTTCCTGCTTCTATAAAGGATTTGCGAAATTTGTTCACCTTGGACTACAGGGTAATCAGAGATACCAAGAAAGAGACTTGTACACCCCACAACTATAAGTATGATAAGCACGAGATAAAACTTCCCAATGTACTGTATAAGCTTGGGCAACTCAGGCATCTTTACTTGCCCATGATCCACTGGAATATTTTTCTGCATCCTAAGAAAGGATTGCGCTTAGCCAAGCTAAAGAATCTACAGACCTTGTATGCTTGGGCAAGTAGCTCCTCGAACCTGATCAACGAAATGAAGGATTTGAGGCTTTGTATTCGGAAGCTGGTCATAGGAAACGTGTCGAGCAGCGAAGAGCTAGAGGCAATATTGCACTGCCCGAGTATAAAGTCAGGGTGCCTTCGCACATTGTCTCTGACTTCCACTTTGTTCAGCGAGGCCCCTCTAATACGAAGTCTAGAACCTCTTCTTGAATGTGAGCATCTCCAGAAACTCAAGTTAGGAGGCTTCACTCTCGGGGAGAAGCCCATTGATCAATTCCCCTCTAGCATCATGAAGATACACTTGTTTGACACTCATGTTGAATCACAAAACACGTTGAGAGCGTTGGGGAAACTTCCCAAGTTGAAATGCCTGTATATGGATCGAGCATATAAGGGGAGCGAATGGACTTGTGAAAGTGGAGAGTTTATGCAGCTCGAGGATCTTCGTTGTGAGGGGCTTAATAATCTACATAAATGGAGAGTGGATAGGGGTGCCATGCCACGCCTCAAGAAATTACAAATCCTTGGATGTGATAAACTGGGAATGATTCCGGAAGGGCTGAGATTCATTGTGAGCCTTCAAGAATTGCACATAGGAGGCTCCATGCCAAAGGTTTTTTACACCAGGCTACGGCTGCGTGAGGAGGGATGTGGAGGAGAAGACGTCCACATAATTGAACAAATCACAAGTGTTACTATAGGAGGACCAAACATGTAAAACCCCAACCGCCTCTCCAACCAAAGGTATACTCTTTTTCTGTTTTTCTTGGACATTAGTTTGGAGTTGTAATTTTTTCCTATCTATCCAAACGACTTCTTCATTAATGCTTAGGATGTCAACGATATCTAGTTGATTAGTTAATAAGTCTGTTGTGTTAGTTAGAAGCTGTTTCGCCATTAGATTTTGGGCTTCTCCTTTAGGAAATCTCTCTCTCTTTACCTTGGGGCACGTCTATCCTAAGAGCTAAGGTGAAGAATTAGTAGAGAGGGAGGAAAAATTGCGAAGGAAAAACTCAAAATCCTAGAAACATGGTTGAACGGTGTCTTTGTTTGTTAATTGGAGGTGGTTTCTTGCAAAATTTATTGAATCAGAGCATAGTTTATGTAGGGCCTTGTACTCTTATTGGTAAGAGAATGAATAAATTATGTATTCTCTTTACAAAATTGTCCACTCTTTCACTTCCCTAAATTCTGCAGTTGATTACTAGCATTTGATTTTTACAAGTTTTTCCCTTGAATTTAAAAGAGTGTGCATGGCTCATTCAAATTTCGTTCAACGTGATATACACTACTGTTCTAACACAAGGTTTGCCTCTCTCAATGTTGAGCTTGATCGTTGTTGTCTACTGTGTGGATCATGGGCTCTTTTCCACCCGTATGCTGGTGCTGCTACAATGCTGCTTGTCATATGCCTGTGCACATTGTCACAAGGCGATACCAAACTATTTTTAGCATTTTGTGTTCTTTTAGGATGGAAGGAACGTGTTGTGGATAAAATTCAACAGAGATGTAAGGCATAGGAAGGCAAGGTTGTGGTGACCGAGTTTGGAAGCTAAACATCACCGATCGTCTAACATTGTTTATGACGTACAAAATGGAGACCTCACATCTCGTATATAACTATCATATATCTCGATTGATCAAAACCTTAGAAGGGAAGGATATTTAGGAAGGTTAATGAGTCTGATGAGAGTTCTTACAAACATGCAAGAGAATTTGGATAGGATTCATAGACAAACACATAAGCAGCATAAATCAAACTTGTTTGGGGTATTATATGATTATTTGGTTTTTCATACTAGAGTATGATGATACCACAGTGACATGTTATAATGTCCAACAATACGGCCAATTAGTATATACTACTCCCTCCGTTCCTTATTAATCTTGCAAAAGTTGATATGGGGTAAAATTTAAGGATATGTGTTTTGGACAATTTTGCCTTTGAAGGAGAGAACCCATGTGCAAAAAATCTTTAAAAAAGTAAAGTGATTGGAGAGAGAAAGTAAGATTTGTTATTGTATTGGTTATTTAGTTGGGGGTATTATAGGAAAGAGTTGGTGATTTGTTGGTTTTG
>BSSO01001535.1:0-23098 GCA_030267885.1 Mesembryanthemum crystallinum
GAAGAGAGAAAGTATAATTTTTTATTGTATGTAAGGGATAGTGGGGGTAAATAAGAGAGAATATGAAAAAAATATAGTTATGTTAAGGTAAGTAGGGGACTTGTTTTTGGGAGTTTTGTTAAGGTAAGTGGGGGACGGAGGGAGTATAACACTCAACCAAACTGAGTGATTAACAAATACGTACTTATACAAAAAGAAGAAAAAAAAAGTACAATTAAAGTGCACTGATATCAAACTAAATTGAACAAAACTGAACTTATAATGATATATAGATGTCAACAAAATGAACATACCTTTAACCTAACCCTACAACAAAAAGGGGAAAGGCCTCACTAATTTGGTGTGTTACTCTTGAAGTCTTGATAGCGGTAAGGCAACATTCAAATTTCAAATCACGGGAACTACAGAGAAGTCGACCGTTAGTGGGCTAAGTAGGGGTTTGGAAGTATCAAACTGCGCTTTTGAAATCCACCCTGAAAAAAAGCGTGAATTTGGCTTCTTCATCTTCAACCTTGTCTTCATTTTCCACCAACACTGCAACAAAATCAATCTCAGATTTGAGCTCAATGGAGCTTTAATTTATGAATCCCTCTTAGATCTTTGTTACTACTAATTTATTAGAGGATCTCAGCTTTTTCGAATTGGATTGAGATTCGGAAATCTTATCAATAAAGATGAGCTGTGCAAATGCAACACAGAGCATCTGCAAACCGACGATGAACTCCAGGCGCCATGGTTGGCAGCGTCCTCTTCACCCTTTACAGGTAAAGTTGTATCCTTTTTTTACAGCAAAGCTCTAATTTTTCTGCAAACGGGATGAAATGCTAAGCTGATTCGCGAGTTTGGCTAAGGGAGAAATTAGTTAATTATTGATGTACATTAGGTGAGGAAGTCTGATTATGAAGATTATGCTATGGGCTGTGCTCAGCTCATATGTTATATGTCGAATTATTGATGGGGTTTGAATAAAGATGTGTTTAGAAAATGAGCAAGCAGTGAAATTGGCATTGATTTAATGTAGTAGATTGTTCAGGTCATTTCGTTATCATATCATATACTCAGAAATGGCTATTTGATGAACTGTGAAAGAAAAGGTTTCATATTTAGCATAAATGTGCTATTTTACTTGTTTGCTGGGTGGAATGACCTGATGAGCTGCGTTAGTTAGTTCCAAACAAGGGCAGGCATAGGGAAGGGACATAGTAAATGAATGAATCAAACTGGAACTGAATGGAAGGATGGCGAACTATACTGAGTATAAAAGGATCCTTCTTTATGAAGTCACTGGAAATGCATTTATTCATGTTTTGGATTTTGGAAATTCTTACTAACATAAGTGTGGTACTTGTATAGAGATTTTCATATATATAGATGCCTTGTGACTTTTTATGAAGGAAAGGATACTCTTTTCTCTCAAGAAACAGAAAAGGTGTTGGGAAAGCTTAAGTTTCACTGAGACCAAAACTGATTGTCTTTTATACATGGATTGCAGATTGTGGGAATGGCAGTATACACTGTCCTCGTCGCTTCCTTCTATTGTTTTCTGGGGCCTTTCCTTGGCAACCGTATTGCTGAGATTGTAGTCATCACAGTTTTTTCCGTAGTGGTAAAGAGAATGTCTTGTCTTTACATTCTCTGAATTAATAATGTGCAAAGCCAATGACCCTGCAATGTGATGATTTGGTTTGTCATTGTTTGTCTGTTTGTTTTCAGGCACTCTTAGTTATGATTCTATTTATTAGGTGCACTGCAATTGATCCTACCGATAAAACTAGAAATCATCGCAAGAGAAAGAAAGCGAAGACCAAAGCCTGCTTGAAGCTGAATTTTGGTTTCCTTTTCGGGCAGATCCTTATAAGGGCTTTCAGGAGGATGGAGCGCAAGATCCTCAAGACTTGTATTAAGAGGAAGTACCTTGATCCACGCATTACCAATCTTCAACAGGAGCCCTTGCTTCCTTTCCCCCTTGTTTTCAAAGAGGATACAGCTTCACCTGATCTTAAGCTGGAGGAAGAGGACGACATCTCATTTTGCACATTATGTGATTTACAGGTTATGTCGACCTCACTAAGCCATCTGTTTCTTCCCTGATAGAGTAACAAGCTCATTTATGTCAAGTGGCAAATATGCTCGTTTATTTAAAATTCATGTGCTACCATTTTTCCATATGTTTGTTTGTACAGCAAATGCTAGCCTACTGGCTACTGAATAATGTTATGTTCACCAAGTTACTCACACAAACCTTATCTGCCAGGTTAAAAAGCATAGCAAACACTGTCGAACCTGTAATCGCTGTGTTGAAGGGTTTGATCATCATTGCCGGGTAAAATATCTCCTTGATCATCCTAGCTTTGTGTTTGATTTTGGCCACTAGAAAACATATTGGTTTGAGAACTAATTTTATTGCTGGTCAAAATGTTTGCTCGTGGCAGTGGTTGAACAATTGTGTGGGGAAAAGGAACTATACCACATTCATCCTTCTAATGTTAAATGTCATGTTGATGGTAGGTCCAATTCTAATTTATTTCAGTTCCTCGGAATGAGATTAAACTGGTTCCTTAAGTTTTGACTCCAAAGCAATGCAATGTACTTAGATGAACCCATTTTTTATGACTGCAGCTCTTTATAGAAGGAGGAACAGCAGTTGCTGTATTTGTTTTGTGCTTTGCTGATAAGAATGGGATGCAACAGCAATTAGCAAGGGATCTTCACATGAAATATCCTAGAGGCGTCCTCATAGCAATATCTGTAGATTTCTTCTCATGTACCTCAGTATTCCTAGCACTTTCATCATATATGAATCTGCTTATTGATTGTTACTGTTTATACCTTGCAGGCTATGTTGGCTTTGTTGACAGCGTACGGCGCAGCAGCTCTGGGTCAGCTCTTTTTCTTTCATGTTGTCCTCATCCGGAAGGTACTTGTAGCAGCTACTTTTCACAGGATGATACTGACTTAAGGCAGAAATCTTTTAGCATGACTAAGGTGGAAAATGTCCCCTTGTTTGAAAGGAAATAAGTCAAAATGTTAATGGGGCTTGTCCCTACACTGCTTTTGTTTCCTTCTGTTGAGGTAAGGATCACAATGTATCAGATGACCCTCTTCTAGATAGTCATCCAATTTGATCAGAAAAAAAGGTATCAAAAAGTTCTCTAGAAACAGAAGAACTAAATTATCTACTTGTGCTCGGTTGATACCCTTGATGTGTCACCCAATCTGCTGATTTTCTATAAGAGCTGTTAGAATTAGTTATTGGCTGAGCATGGATCTTCCACAACAAATATATTATGCAAACTTAATGAAAGTGTAAATTGTTAGACTTCTCATTCTTCAGGATCTCTTCCTGGATGATGCTATATTTCTATGTCAACCCATTGTCTTGATGAGGTTGTAAAGGTTCTATTATTTGACAGATAAAGTGTCTTTAGATGTTGCCCCCAAGAGCAATGTGATACCATCTAAGTTGCTATACTTGAGTTTATCTAGAAATTTGGATGTCCTGCAGTGTACGGATTGCCATTACTGCCAATTGTTTCGAAAAAGATAACCCTGCTTTTAGTCTGGAGGTGTGTGGGACATTTCTTGTTGAGATCTGCTGCAACATTTATTTCTAAAATCACAAACTAGAGATATGCTAGAACTTCTTTTCCTGAGCAATGCCTAATAGCTACT
This sequence comes from Mesembryanthemum crystallinum, assembly GCA_030267885.1. Taxonomy (NCBI): domain Eukaryota; kingdom Viridiplantae; phylum Streptophyta; class Magnoliopsida; order Caryophyllales; family Aizoaceae; genus Mesembryanthemum; species Mesembryanthemum crystallinum. Next base: position 3,673 of record BSSO01001535.1, read on the forward strand.
TTCTGAAGTCTGAAAATGTGTAATTCATATCTGATGCAGGGAATGAGAACATATGATTACATATTGGCTATGAGAGAGGCGAATCGATTTAGTGGATTGGAATCATTAAGTGATTCAGATTACTCATCAGATGATAGCAGTGAACTTGATTCACCAAAAACATCAATTGTTCGGCCTAAGTTTATGTGCAAAGGACAGAAAACAAATCTGGTAAGTCATTTGAGTCAATATTTACTCATCACTACTTGTAAATATGCTGTTCTTGACTTACTAATGACTGTTTCATCTTCAGAGTCCAGGAAGATTATCAGTAAAAATCGATCCAGAATCTAGCTCCTCCATCTTGAACCAGAACCAAGGGTTTCGAGCCAGCATTGACCCATGGAAACTGATACAGATGAGTAGAGAAAAAGCTTTGAAAGCTGCAGAAAAGGCCAAAGAAAGGATGGCCAAACAGAAGCAACTTCTCATGGAACCTGAATCGCTGAATCCCCTTCCATTCGAAATGAAAAATGGGCCATCAGTGAAGCCAGAGAGAGATCTCAATAGTACAGGATTGAACTTAACACCTCTTGTTGCAGTAGAGAGGGTTCAAAGTTCACCAGGAAGATTTTCGAGCCCAAGAAGACGATTTTCTGGCTCTTCAGCTACTTTGTCCAATGTTGTGGGAACGGCAAATCCAACATATAAGAGTAGTTTTGACTTGAAATTAACAGAAGTGTCAAGGGAACTGGAGGGATATATATCGAGGCAGGTTCTGTGTTCTGTTGTAAAAGATGGTGCTGAAGCATCCCCAAGATAAGGTCCTTCTTGTGCTTGTAAACTTGTATTCTCAGTCTCTGAGAATTGTTTGATGACTTATAGCAGCATTGGATTCATCTGTTAAATAGAATTTAATTTATACCATGTCCTCTGCCTGGGCTTTACCCCTACTGTTATACTACTGCTTATTTCTTCCATTTACTCTAATTTTCTTGGGTAAAGAACTCCATGTAGTTTTGTTAATGGTGCCCTTTGTATAACTGGCCATGAGCCAAACCAAGCCAAATCAAGGAAGCTCGGCTCAGCTCCAATTAAGAATTTGTAAAATCAAATTCGGGTTCGAGTTTGACTTAAACTGCAAAATTGGGCTCGAGTTCACAAAGCTCGACCCTGAGTTCATTCGGACACGAGCTGAACAACTAACAAATTAGCAGATAAAGTCGACCCTTTGGATTGAGGCACTTGTCATCATGAGTAGTACTTCCGAAGAATAATTTCAGGATTTTAACTAGAAAAACCAATCACACCTTCTAACTGATGCTATTTTGGCAATTCATATGTTATCATTCTAAAGTTCGGAATTTTTTTTGTCCTGCATTCAGCACTACCCTTCAAACCTTCAAACCTTCATCTTTCTCCAAGACAGTATAATTTTCCTATTTCGATATTTCTCACCATCACAAATATTTGCAAGAACATGATGTTAATACGAAAGGCATATATATAATCAGTAAAAGGTTAATGTCATACTACATTGTTGCTTAAGCCCTAGGAGATGTGTCACAGTAAATCATACACACTAAATTTTATTAAGGTGCAACAAGGACTTTGCAGACTTCTTGTGAGAAAACAGTGGTGAGAGAGCATCAAGTCATCATATTCATTTTGCCACCGCCTGAATGTAGCTGAAGATTTCTGCTGGGGACGACCTGAAGAACCCCAGGTTGTTCTGCCAAACAGACAGGAAAAGTCTTGTGAACAATTTAATCAAATCACCAGATAAAATGACAGCTTAAGAGAAGATAGAAAAGATTATCCAACACGCGTTAAACTATTCACCACATATTCACAGTAATCACAGAACTTGGAGAAGAACAAATATTCTTGAACCCGAATGGACTACCTCAAACAAGATCAATAAAAATTCAAAATTCATCGTAAGTGTAAACATTTCCTCTCAAGATGTATCTACAGTTGTTTAGATACTAGGCCATGCCCTTCGTTTATGGTGAAGAAAAATTCATGAATTGTGACATTGGTAAACATTTCCTCTCATCCTCATTCTCCATCATCAAAACTGGTCATGATCTTTCAAGTAATATATGCAGATGACGGTCATGTAATCTTTGATAACAGAGCTCACAACAACAATCAAGTAGGATCACCTAAGTTCTGATCCTACTTGATACCATCTTGATACACCATTTTTAAAATAAGAATGTAGCGCATATTAATCTAGTGACCAAAATTAAGGATAAGAAGCATACTTTCGAGCTGTGAAACTTGCTCAGGGGTAAGCTTGGCAGAGAACCCAGTGGCTGCGTTCTTGTAAACATAAATCAAAGAATCTTTTGCTGCCGCTTCACTGCAAAACAGGGCCATCCATCATAGTTCAGAAAGCTAATCATAAATAACAAATAAACCTAGAATTGCAGCCAAGATTCCAGATACATCAATTCTGATCACTATATTTGCATTTATTACCGCAAAGAATTTCAATCAGAAAGAAAAGTTCCAACACCTAGCTTATTGATTCTCATTGCATTTGCATCCCCATATTTAACTATTTCGCTAACTAGGTTTCAAATTCATGCTAAAAAAGGGCGCATTTTTACAGCAGCCTCAATCTGGGGGAAATTAGAAGATACTAACGTTTACATTACAGCCATCAAACCTCTCACTTCGTTTCTCTCATTTTTCCTTTAATTTCAACAGAATTGAACCCACAACTCAACCCTCCAGAAAATAACCCTAAATTCTCAAGAACCCAAATAAAAACATAACATAATCATAAACCAGGCATGAAAACAGACAACAACCTATCATTGTACATTCTTATATACAATCAACCAATCAAGAAAGACTGAAACACTTCAATATCCAGAAAATCGCTAACGAGAAATCAATTAATCAAAAACGAATTGAAAGGGGCAAAGAAAAAGAAAGAAAAAAGGAAAATGAGGAGAGAGAAAGTGAGGAAAGACCTGCCGAGAACGGAAGAGAGAGTGTTGAGGTGGAATGACTCAGGCTCCGCCTCATCGACCGGCTTCTCCGTGTAGACGATGTATACGGCGGAGGAAGGTGCCGGCGCCGATGACGACGGTGGATTCACAGAAGCTGCTTCAGCCATTGATTTTGATGTTCCAGAAATTGAAATTGCGATTGAAATCCCAAATATGAAGAGTGCCAAAATTGACGAAGTTTTTATCTGCATATTGTTCTTCATACGCGAGTTCTTTCCCTTTTATATGATAATACTAAAAGCAACACGATCGAAACGGATAGAGACACGGAGAAGAAGATGCAGTGTCCAATTTGATGATTGATTTTAACCTTAATCGTCAAGTAATCACCCCTTTTACCTCACGCCAAATCGCATATATCTGCTTTTATGGTTTTCTTCCTGCTTTGATTTTGGCATTTACTATTCTTCAATATATCCACAAAAAGTAACGGTTGGATATAATTCTACTCCGCATCTCAGTAATAAAAGAATTACCTCTTTTTTTTTGTCTTTCTTTTTTTTTAGTGAAAGACCAATCGATGGTCATTGGTCTTCCAATTTCTCCGAACCAGCAAGCAAATCAACAATCACATTGATCAGGAAATATGATTCCAAAAACGACAACCAACTTCCCAAGACTCCATATGCACAAGGGGTCTTTTGTGACTATTGAATTTTTCTTCTTTGGCACTAACACCATTGGTGAAATTCGAAATATACACTCAACAATCAAAACTACAGCTTAGTACCTCACACTAGTGAGCAGATTGTGATCGTTAGCTTATGGGTCACAAGCACAATGACTAGAAGTCTAGAACCTCTTCTCATCTTCTGGTTGTTGCAACTCCTATGGAAAATGAGGGATATGTATTTGAGCACGTAAAAATAAAACCCATACTTCTTGAAATATAGTATTAACTTAATCGAACCTTAAACTGGAAAAGAACAATGTCTGTGTAATTCATAATGTTTACAGATTCACCGTATAATCATTGCTGTACTATCTATTTACAAGCCTTGTATTGTACTACAAAAGAGAGCCAGAACCAGGTCAAGGCGTACCCGCGAAATGTAACAGCATAGGCAAGGGGGTCTTAGAATCTCTATGCCATTTAGCCGCGCAGCTATTCAACCACAGAGGCACAGACTGTCTTAATATTTCCATTTTGACACAAGCAGACAGAAATCACGATGTCGAATGTGATCCTCCAGTGACTTTGACGTTGCCTGAAGTCTTAGTTTTATGATCCTGCTCCATAGTTCCAGACCATAAACTGTTCATTTTCAGCAAGTCATGGAAATCTGTGGACTTCAAAGACATCTTGTAAAGCTCTTTCAGCTTCTCAGCGTCTCCAGACCTCCTAGAAGATGACGTTGCCTGTGAAGCAGGTGCTGTTTTGTATGAGCCTGCTGGCAGAGAAGATGCCAACATCTTCTTCAATAGCATCTGCAACTGTCTCCAGAATTTGGCAAAAACCTCGTGATTATTATTTTCAGAGGTATTTGAATGCAGCTCCTCTGATATGTGGCATCCTTCAAGCAGGCAAGACAATGCAGTTTCTAGCATCTACAGGAAGAATTGAGAGTTAGCATCTTCAAGACGTACAAAGAATAAAAATAAGGAAAAATTCCACTTTGGTGTCCTTAGGTTTGGCGTAATCATTTTTTGGTTATCTATATTTTCAACATTTCCACTTTAGTGCCCTATGAATTGAAAAGTTGTTTCACTTGACTACGTTCCGTTATCTCCGTTAGAATTTCCGTTAAATAAGCTAAAATGCACTCATAAGTAGGGGCTTTTTTGTCATTTTCTATCATAGCCATCAACCCATCCTCATTACTTTCTCCTCTCTCCTCTCCCCTTCCCTCCTCTGTCAATTCATCTGCCCTCCACCGCCGCCACCACCTTCCACTAGTCTCTCTAGTCTCTACCCTTCCCCACCCCTCACCCACAAACCATTCATCTCCTCTTCTATCTTTCTATCTCCTCCGATCCATTGACAAATGAACGAACAAAAAAAAACCATTTTGAGCCAAATCAATTTTATGCAATTGATGTGAGTACCTTGGTGATGGGAGGATGGGCGATTGAAGAGCCAAAGAAACACTAGCTTACTCAGGCTTGAAAGAGGAAGCCATTATTATTGTTGACCACCTTTGATTATTGATCCAATTTGAGAAATTAAGATAGCTACTTTGGAGGAGAGAGAAAAAGCTTAAATTTTAGAGAGAATAATTGATAGAGAGTTGAGAGTGCTAGCGTTGAAATTTTTTCTTCCTGTAATGTTGATTTTCAATCGTTAGTTGTTGTTTTGGGAAAGCAATTCTTTGATGATTACTAAACTGAAGAAATAAAGAAGAAAAGATAAAAGAAGGAAGCAAGAGATGTAAGTTTAAGTATGGGCAATCTAGTCATTTCATATTTTTTTATTTTAACAATTAAAAATATTCATCATTTTAACAGATTCCTTAACGGTGTTAACGGAATGTAGTGTAGTGAAATTATTTTACAATCCACAGGGCACCAAAATGAAAATATTAAAAATATAGGTAACCAAAAAATAATTATGCCGAACCTTAGGGCACCAAAGTGGAATTTTTCCTAAAAATAAATATATAAATAAAATGAAGAAAATTTAAAAATGAAAAACAAAACCAAGAAAAAGAAGCATTAAAGGACACTTTTCGGTCGGTCTTCCTAGCAGACAAATATTGATCACAACATTGGCGTTAGAGTGAAAAGTATGCCTTACAGTTAGACCAGGCAATAGCATCGTAGATGCTAATACCACGCCCTCTAGAAGCGTTTGGCAAAGCCTAACAATCATTTTCTCAAGGGAAAGGTGGTACAATACCTTACAGGCTGCTCAAAAGGCTAAAATAAAAAAATTCCAACTTATCTACACATTGATAAGATCCAACAAAGAGAATATCAAAAACAACATTAAGAAAAGAAACAAGCTGTAAGAGTTGCTAAACTGCTCACATTGTTCAAGCATATTTCACGTTGTGGTAAATAATGCTGCCTATCTAGTTTTGACATTTATATTGTCTGGCTTGGTAACAGATAATAGTTTTCTTGCAGGGTTCGGAGTTTGCTCTTTTTGTTTTGCTAAGTAAACCCATCCCATGGATGAGGATTAAGTAGCTTTATGGGGGGTGGTTCTCTTTTCAGGAGCTGTGGTCTTTAGCGGCCGGGGGGGGGGGGGGGGGGGGGGNGCCTTGTATCCATTTGAATGGGAAAAGGTTATAACCTTCAACCTCGTTCCCATTGAAACCAACAAGTGACACATGACATCCACCGGTACTAATAATTTGGACAAGGATCATTTCACTTCAGTAAGTAATCTTGAACGAAGAGACATACCGTATATGAGTGGAAAGAGCTGGATAGACTTGATAAAAGATCAGCTCTCTCAATCAAGATGGTTAGATACATAACCGGATGTGTCCTTGCACTGTAGAACTCAACTGCCTTCTGCCAGTTCCTCTCAGCTAAGGAAAGATACAATTTGGCCCTTTGGATGATATTACTTTCACTTTTGGACTGGTTCCTCTTGCGATGGTTTGAATGGCCTGAATTCAGAAACTTCAGACAGCAATCCCTTTGATAACAAGCAAGCTGGAAATAAGCATATGCAGCCTCCTGCTTCCGTAACTCACCCAAAGATTCATAAACAGACAAAGCCTCTCTAATGGCATCATTGGCTGAGATCTCACTCCTCTTATGTTCCTCCTTTGTTCTTTTGTCAATAGGGGCATGAAATCCTATTGGTTTGTCTTCTGATGCTCCATTTACATAAACATCTGCAACTGTATCTTCTCTAGCCAATAACATGCCAAGCCTCAAATAAGTGTGAGCAAACTGAGTATAAACTTCATTTCGCAGGCCAGCTAAATCATCTGCTTCACCACCAATGGAGCTTAACTCAGACTTTGCAGCGCCATAAAACCTAAGCGATTTGCTATAATGCATTTTAGCAGTGTCTAGAGCTTGCTTGTATGCATTACGGAAGATTGAATTTGATTTAAAATACTCCATCTTTAATAACAATTCCTCAGCCAGTGCTCGTCTGCCGTGACCCAAGTTACAGTTAATTAGTATGATATTGGTATGATCAGATACCTCTCTAAATGCACTTATAGCCTTAGCAAATGCAAGTTCAGCTTTGGCCAAATCCTTCGCTTTGATCCTACTTCTTCCTAGTTCATTGCAGACCCATCCTATCTTCTTAAGCACAGACTGTAACTCTTGTGAATCTGTTGAAAGCTCACCAAAGGCCTCTACAGCTGCTTCATAACAGCTTAGGGCCATCGAGAGAATATCATCAGAATCTTTATTTCCAGGACCTCGCAGGAACTTAAATATTCCACCACTTCGGGTTTTAGGTGGTTCTCCTGAGGTAGTTTCAGATGAACTCTCCATCGAAGAATCCACACCACAGCTGTCCAGGGTAGTAGGAGCTGAAGCGTCTTCCTTATCATTTTCGCTCATGTTATGCGACTCCAGAGTAGTGTCACAGTCCTTGTGTCCAGTAACTTCAGAAATGCATTCCAAGTCTCCTTTGGGTTGAGAGCGGTTACTCTCTGTGTGTCCAGAAATCAAGGCAGCAGTACTTCTGGAATAAGATCTTTTACTCTGTCTCCTGCCATGAACAAATGAGCTGGTTTCACCCCTGCTGCTACTGGCACTGTTGCCACTACTGGCCCTATCACTCTGACAGCTACAGTTCACCAAGGAGCAAGTGCTGCAGTTCTCAACACCCTGACCCAACTTCTTCTTGAGCCTTATAAGTTCCTTCACAACTTCGGATGACATCCTCAACTCCTGGGCAGAAGGTGGTTGGATTGATGAAGGAGAGGCCTCTTTAGCCTGTAGAGTGAGATAGTCAACATAAACATCCCCAACTAGCGTCCAAGCCTTGGCCCAAAAGAGATAGGTTGACGAGAAATGCTTAAGACTAGTATGACGATCATACGAATTCTTGCTCAGTTGCATTTCGCCGCTAGTTAAAGTGTGTCGCTTGTCCTGTCCACCATTCGCTTCATTCTCGCATTTAGCACCATTTCCCATAGAGGAGACAAATTCTGCATCACCAAGATACTGAGGCACTGATCCATAAACAGAACATGCAACTTCGACTACCTTTAAGGCTTGAAGCAATTGCCCATCTTCCTGGTATGCTTGTCCAAGGGCCAAATAAGACTCTCCAAGCAAAAGAATAAGTTTCCACAGCTTGTGGTCCAGCTTTGATTTTGGAAGCCATTCGCGAATGTCACAAACTTCAATGCAGTCAGTGTCCCCACAAGCACAAACAGAAAAGTTCTCAGCGTGGACATTTGCACTTCCTTCATTAACAAATTCTAGTTCAGTGCCCTGCAGTTGCCGTGTCCATCTCAGTGACTTGATAGCTTGAGAAACATGATGTACAGCAGCAAGTCTAGAGGAAATAGGATCAGCAATAGTCTGAATCACATTTGCAGAAGTCGAGGTGACATTGCAAACACTGTATCCTTTATCTTCCATATGATGTTCCACAAGTTCTGACCTTTTGGGATCTAAAACATCAGATGCAGTTAGGTTTCTCGAATCAGAGACATGCACTTCCAGAATATCTTCATCAGAAGCCTCAGCTACTGAAAGAGAATTATTCAGATTAGTAAAAGATGACTCTTGGAAACCAGATTCTGATATACTACTAACAATATCCAAGCATTCTTCTTCTTGATCAGTGACTGTAACTTCAGATGCCAGAGGAAAAGTTTCAGCAGCTAAATCGAGCTCTTCATCACTATTCAAAATGAGCCTTGCATATTGTTCGTGTGCAAATGCACGGACAACCTGCCAAGAAGTAGAGTATAAGTAGATGAAAGTATATATTTTCACTTAACAAATGTGCACAAAAAACTTATTTCATGCAGATTTTTTTCCTTTCCGGGAAGGGGATTTCTTTACCAGATGATCTGGTTCATCCAACAGCTCGAGACATTTTCTGAAAAACCTAGCACACCTGGCCCTGTTGTTAGGAACCTGCAAGAAGAGATACCGCAGTGAGGAACAGCCCCTAACCTCACAAATTTGAGTACAGAGAAGCAGAAGAATCGCAAAGAGTTACCATCGAAAGTGAAAGCCTATGAGCAATGCGGTAAAGAAGCGTTCCCAAAGACAATAAGGAGTCAGCTCTTCCTCTATAGATCAAAGATGGCAAAGAGCTTGAGGAGCCATCATCACTCTCAGATGGATGATTTTGAGGGATTACAGACAAATCAAAGAGTTGAATCACATCTTCTCCAGCACTTTTATATAGCTGGAAAAAGAAATAGTAGTAAATCAGGAAACATGAAACGGGAAAAGAAATACAACTACAATTCATCATCGCTTCGGATCAAGCATGTGAAAAAAAGGCATTCATAGAGAAAGTACCACCGTACCCAATAAGCACCAGGGTCTTGCTTGCAATTCGCCTCAAGAAATCTCAAAACTGAGAGTCCATTTTGCTGAACAACATGGGGATGAAAAGCTGGAGTTCCATCCTCAGAAACACCCTTCAAAAGAAAAATATCATCTGTTTTCAAGAGCTCGTAGCCTTGAACAACACCATTTTCATGATAACAGATGGCCAGCTCTGGAACACTTGCCATAACATTGTCCAACCAGGCTTCAAGCCATGTTAATGGAGTAACCTGATGATGGAAAAATAGATGTGAGATGAGGATTTAACTTGACATGACATGAACAATGCACTTGAGAGTGACTTTCAATGGATTGTCACTCACCTGTCTAGAAACATCCCATAAACGCAAGCTCACAGAAACATATTTATCATTGCTGAATAATAGCAAGTCACTGCCAAGCAGCATGCGGAAATTGTGGAACTGCCAAAATAGAACTCTCATAAACTCATCATTACCATCTCTTCTATACTTTTCAGATTCCTGCATTGGACCTCTGGGTTTTTCACCAATATGGGAAGCCTTTTTGACCGGATCACGTGTCTTATTTCTCATGTTCTTCTTACCTTTCCAATAGAAACCATCTTGTTTGCCTTTTGAATAATCCCGATGCCCACCATGTCCTTCCTTTCGAGTAATGTCATCAGGCTGAAAGTCAGAAGATTTGAAGGAGCTATTCATGGAGTCGGATAGATTAGGCAGAACAGACGATTTAGATTGCCCTTCTGGAGACGCAGAATGAGTTGGAGGGCAGTCACAAGCTTCCATCCTAACTGAATGCATTGCAAAGTTCAGAAGAAGAGACTCATCTGAGCATTTTGGCTGATGTCGCCTTGCTAATCTTTCTCCTTCTTCAACATCAGGCCTGAAAATGTCAAAATGATTTCAGTAAAAGCATATGTAACCGCTCCGCAAACACAGTGAATGAAAACATACCCAGCATTCAGAACGAGAGTTTGCCCAACCCGGTGAACCGCAACTGATAGCCGAGTCTTTGAGTATGGCATCTTAAAAATCTGCTTCAGGATATCAGCAGGAGCAATGACATCTATCTCATCACCATACTCCACCAAACCAGAAACAGCAAGGGCTTCACCCTTCCTAGCAAGATTGCATGTAATAGCACCATCATCCCAAGGCACACCTGATGATATGTCAGCCATCAGCATGAAAATTCTAGGCAAGAAATCCTAAATAGCAAAGCAAAAACCTTGATAGATACCAAAACCATTAACATGTTTTTGACAGCATGAATAAAATCCAAAAATTGCTATCATGACGCAACATAGGTTTCGACAAGGATCATTTATGGAGCATAATAGCACCACTGCAGTTGAGAATCTAATAGATCGACATCGACAAGCAAAGGGAAAAATGATCAAATAAGGGAACCATACTTAATGTGAAGAAAATTCATTTAAAAAAATTTCCTTCAAAAAATGACAAAATATTTTCAGCTAATATAACAATGCAGTGAGATTCATTTAGGCAGTGTACGCCAGGAGACTCGATGAAAGGATTGACCACTGCACTTATCACCACACCATTATAAGTGAAATACCGACACTCCACATATGTACCATGTCGTGTGTCCAATATATTTTAGGTCTTTTACCCTCTATAAATATTTTTTCCTCATGTTTGTGTTGTGTCATTGTCCTTGCAACATAGCTCTGTCATTGTCTTTTCTCTGATCAAGCTTTGCAGGGCTTTCTCCCATTCTCTATGAGTATAACCATAACACAGACCATCACCAGGTGCTTCAGAAGGAAACGGATATTGTTCCCAGAAATTTTGTTGATTTTTCAGCAACATCTCTTCATTCCACCACCACCACGGCCCCATCCCCCCAATCCAAAAAAAAAAAAGAGAGAAACACAGGGTGAGTGGCAACCACATAAAAGATGGAGCCATATTTCACCCCAACTTGATACAATATGGAGACGACAAACACTACTACTACATATTTATACAGTTTCTTCTCTCTTATACAAATTCACAAACCCACAAAAATTCAATCACATTACATTCACTAATCCATAAGTGCATCCTCAACCAACACAAATAAGAAGGAAATGAAATCATAGTTGCAGTGCAATTTGTGATGATTTGCAAAAGTTGTAATAGAAAACATGGTAATAATACATGGAATAACAGAGAAATTGTGTGACCTTGATTGGCAGTAATGGACTGTACAGCACCATAATCAACAGGAAGAAGCTTATCTCTCAAACTCGAAGGCCTGGGTGGCGTATTGAGATCAGTCTCCGTTGGCAGCATTCGATACCTCGGTGCACTCACTCTGTTAATTGTTATCCCCCCAAAACAGATGAGTAGATAATAAGCACACAAAATTCGAGACACACAAAAAAAACAAAACAAAACAAAATACTAAAGAGAGAGAAATTACGTTTGGGAAGAAGGAACAAGGTCGGAATTGAAACTCTGGAAAGACTTATCGGTGGGAACGGGGATCGAACCGCAGAGAAATCCGACCGGTTTTGGCCTCGCGATCTCCAACCTCCCCACACATTGAAGCTCTTTTGACTTCCTTGATTTCTCCATTTTTGCTCTCTCAAGAAATTGGAATCCTCAATCAATTCGTAGTGTTCTTCTTCACTCTGCAACACGACCGTGTTTGTTTGAACATTTCAGAGTTCCGGCTACTGGTGACTGGTGACTGGTGACTGGTGATGGTGAGTGATTGTGGGCGTTTTGCGGTTCTGCTGGTTTCGCTGGAATTTTCTCGACGGGAACTGTAGAAAGCTGCTAGTCGGACATTCGAAGCACAATTGGGCCGGGCTGACTAATTTGGCCCAGTAATAATCAGACCTTCATAACTATAAATGGGCTGATTTCGTATAAACAGTGGAGTAACTTTGGAGATTCAATTCAAATACATGTTGTTAAAAGCCCAAATTCGAATTCGAATTCGAATAAATTTATCACAAAGTATCCCCATCTAACTGGTTGCACTATTGTGTTATTCTTATACATATCGAATCCTGAGAGTTTGCTAGAATTGTGACACTATCTTCTAGTCGAACTTGAACATATTGGTATTGCATTACTTAACATCATTGTTTAAGATCAATTGAAAGGAGGATACGTGGGATGCAATTGTATGTGATTCAGTCAAATTCCATGCATTATGTCTGTGTCCAAATGCAACCACAATAGTCCAATGAACCATACCATATGGTAAGCAATGCAAGTAGCCTTGCATAAATGAACCAAAATGATTCGTCAATGTTTGCATGTAAAATACTCTATGAATAAATATGCAAGTTTGGAGGCTGGTAACAGTAATGCTAAGCTTTTAAGTGAGTTGCTTTCCTATATGCTGAGAATTGTACCTCATTTGTACATTCGGTGGTTGGAAAATTAAAACAACTCATAATAGTTAATTCATCAATTTAAGTAAAACTACAAATAGAAGAGAGAAAATGTTACAATGCTATTGTTTTTAATAGACAATAGAAGGCAAACAAAAAATGCACTGGATATTTATTGTTTATTTCCTCTATAACCAGGCATAGAATAGAAGAATTTACACTCACCAAACAGGAATAAATCTCTTGCAATGCTCAAATTGGTAAGAGGGTTATGTTCCCTCATTATCAGAAAGGTCAAGTTGTCATTACTTCTGCATCTAATCTTGCAGAAAATCAACCTCTTCACTAATAGTATTTCTTTACAAATTGAACTTTGAAGGAGGGAGATAACAAACAAAGAACAAAGAAGAACCGTTAGCTTCTCAAATAAGTACATGCTTGCCCTTTTCCCCACAAGGCATTGCCACAAGTTGACGATCACCAACAATGAGCCAAAATATGAGCACAATCCTCTATTCGCCTTCGCAAACTTAACATCTATAGGCAAAATGATTATGAATCATCATCAAAAGTTAATCAGCTGCGGATGGGTAAATAATTAACTTAATTAGAACTTCTTAGCCCTCAATGCAAGGTAAGCCAATAATCTGAACCCCACAAACATAAGCATCAAGATCCCTATACTCGCCAACGGCCCCATTTGGCCCGTTATATCTTCATCAATAAACTTGCAAGTGGCCACATTAATCCGTCTATGGCTAGAACAACCAAGCATTGATGAAATTCCTTCACCATCGCCATATTGGACATAGATTAGAAGCCGGTAACAGTAAAATGTGATGGACAAATACTTGATCCAGCCCAAAAAACCCGGCAACTTGTGCACGTAAAATCCTCCAGTCAAAACACAGCCCAACATTATAATAGTAACCACAGTTGAGGCCCGTTTAGCATCCATTATGATCGCGCCAAGAGCTAGCCCAACTCCTTGGCCCACGAGCACATAGCCCAAAACCACGGACAAGGTTAAGAGAAAGGACCAAACTTCGGGCCTTAGGCCCGTCATCCAGTACACTAAGGTTAGGAACACAATGGGGAGAATAAGCTCCATGGGCATATCACCTGTGATTCGGGCCATGAAGTAAGGTGACAACGAGTACATCCCAGAGGCCCGTTCCTTGGTAAAGATGGCCCGGTCTTGTGGAAAAGCGAAGACTGCGTTAAATGACGGAAATACCCCCCAAAATATCGAAATGAAGAAGAGGAGGCCTAGCCTATCTTGAATATCCCGGAAATCCGAATGCCACCACATAGTCCCGGCTAGGAGTGCAGCCGCGACTACTTGTGAGACGCGGAGAGAGTTGAAGGATTCGTGCCTTCGCTCTTTGAGACTTCTTTGCAGGAGAATGCTGAATTGGCTGACCCAAGTGAAAATGCTGTTTCTGATGGTTTGCCTAGGAGTTCTGTGAGTTGGCACTACTAAGTTGTCTTTGTTGGCAACATTGTTGTTGGTTGGAGCAATTTCTAAACAAGCAGCTTTTACCCTTGGTGCCAAGACATTGTTGAATGATGAGATGAGTGATTGTTTCACATTTGGCTTCTCTCGCTCGTTTATCCCATCAGCCTGGTGAGAGACACCTGCATAAGTGTAGGAAACAACTCAATTAGCCTATCAAAAAAAAAAAAAAAAACGTACTTATCAACAGTATGTTTTCGGAAAAAACTTGACAAGAACTTTATAAAAATGAACCATCATAATAAATAGCTATTACATGTCATCGTATATTTCTAGAAAAACTTTCCAGTTAACTAGTTATCGGTATAGTTTCTCAAGTTAGGTTGGATTCAACCTTGAGTCACTAGGACCATATAATCGGATATCCACCAACTATGCTACAATGCACTGCAATGCGCAACACATTTAACTAGTTAAGTATGCAATATCTTGAGTTAGGCTTATCCTTAATTAACCAATTACAAGTTTTGATTAGCTTACAAGCAAGTAATACTAGCAAATTGCACCGACAGGCCAATAAGCACAAGAGCAAAACAAAAAAATTGTGACAGGGTAGGACACTTTAGAAACTAAATTACCATAAAATAGTACTACTACTACTACTACTTTAGAAAGATACGATTTATTTTGCTGCAGCCAAAAAGGATCTGAATAACTATAGTAATATATACCGACATTAGCAAAGGGTTAGTGAAAGAGAATAGATTAGCAAAAAGAAAACGACGACGTAGCATAACTAAAGTAGTGGGGTTAGCTAGAAGAAAAAAGAGAAGAAAAATTAAAGGATTAAAGGAGCTATACTACTGCTAGACCAATGTTGGTGGATTAAGGTGGGAATCCACTTTAATTACTTTTTGGTGCTCTGTTTTCTGCTGCTTCTTTTTGGACTGTTGGGCCATCACAGCCTGACACGTGGTTCAATCACATACAACGACTTCAATTAGATTAAATAAAAAGGTGAAAAAAAAGGCAAAGAAAAGAAACGGAAAGGAACAAGGTAAAATTTGACAACACTACTTGTTGAAAATAAAATAAAATAAAATAAAAAAGGTGTTCTAATTTGGACCGACCCCTCTCTCTGCATTTTCTTTTCTATCTGGATCAGATTATGGCTCTCAGAAATGTGCACCACCTTATCTTATGCTTTCTTTTCCCAAACTATCTTACGTCTCATAATAAATAATTAGTACGTCCTAGTCTTTTTCAAGTGGAGATTTTTCTCTTTACAAATTCATTCTCAACTATAATTAAGATTACAAAATAGATTAAACACTTGAGCATATTTTGATTCATTTTATATCAGAGAAACAACTATAACATGTTGACATAACAAAATTTATTCTCGAATTTATAGAGTGATATACAAGCTAGGGTTTCGATCAAGAATAACACAACTGTCTAAAAAGAGTTTAACAAAAACGGACACAACTAGAAAACAAAATCCAACATGTAAGAACTCCAAAAGATCGGCAAACTACAAAACACAAATGTCTCCCTCAACACAAAAGAATGGGATGGGAAATGGTTCCATTTTGAAAAGGAGGGAATATATATGAACAGGCAAATGGAAGCATATTGGCCCAGCTACATAATTCCCTTCTAGAAATGCACCTCTAATAGAGAAAAACAAAGGAGGATAAAACCCTCCAATTTTTCATTGTGCTTTCCTAAAGAGATCACATATTATTAATTTTTTCATCATTATTCTTATTCTTATATGCTATCTCACGCACTAGATGGCGTCATTGATAATCTCTTTCCTACACAAAACTAAGTTCATATGTCCACAATGATGCAGTACAGTATTCAAAAGGCATCAATGAATCATGGCTAATCTCTCATGGTGACCTCAATCATCCATTAAACAAGGATTTGATAGGTATAATGCCAAGTCAAAAGGGCACTATAATTAAAGCAGTCGCATGTTGCTAGTGTTTTATACACGATCCATAAGATAGTTTAAGATTTTGAAGATTGATCAAGCTTCACGTACTTATAGGATCAATACTAGTAACAACTTTCTAATGAGTTTTTGTTCATTTCAAGTGAATGGTGCATAAATGAAATTGAACTGAACTGAATACAGTGTGAAAAGGACAATGAAAATATAAAGTGTCTAAGTATTCTATATTGGACTTGAACTCGGGTATCTATAAATGCTGATCAACTGTGCTATAATGCGTAGATATATATATATATATGAGACTTTTCAATAAGTTAGAGTATATGTCTATTTGACTAATTTCATAAAGCACATATTTGATGATGATATATTACTTAATACACGTAACATCACAATTAGTGAAGACACCACTATAGTCTAGATTACTAGCTTAGCTAGTCAATTAGAACACTAGTTAGTTTTCACAAATCATATCGATCATCACGTCATTTAGGCGATTTAGCATTTTATTAGCATATGAAACTTTAATACTAGTAATATTACTTTGGTGCGCATATAGGACGACTTTAAGTTAGATGGTATTTGAAGACATCTGTCTTATTTGTATGATAGGGGGTAGAAAGACAAAAGTGGATATACTTATCTCATGTAAAGAACGAAGCTTGACCCATAAGACACGAAAGTGTACTAATACTACTCTATTAAACACAAACACAACATAACATATGACTCTCATCACATGCTACATACAACTCATTTTCTTGTGGCACACCACTTTCTTAAAAAGAAATTATTGAGGTACACTCCCACCACAAAACACAAACATCAAACTAATTAATATCAATAATTATTTGATTATGTGCAAAACCTAATAACCACACGACGTGTCACTATCAGGATGGGCCTTAATTAATCTAGATGATGATATATGATATTGTAATTATATATATCCAAAAATGGAGCGTTTGATTGGAGGAATAAATTGAATTTATGAATAGTTTATACTACAGTAATAAATAGGGCAAGAATGGTTCACACATTTCATGCCAAAGGAAATCTCTATATTTGGCTTCGATGAACAGGGGATCACTTATAAAATATTTTATTCGATTATTGAAAAAGATAAAGGGAGTATTCGTTAGGTAGCTAGCTAGCTAGGCCAGTTGTTGAGAAACTTTAGGTTCTTATTGTCAATGTGTTATTAATATGGACAAATTACAACACTTATCATGAGATGCTAGCTAGCTAGATTGTGCATGTAGACATATTCTTTCCTTTAATTTGGACCAATGCATTATATATATAATAATCGGGTATATACGATTAACATCTTCAAATAGTTTTTTTTCATATGATCATTTAAGAGCAACATATATAATCAATTTCACATGTTTAGTGCTTCTAAAGGCTCTCATTCTTATAAACAACAAACACTAACAAGCAAAAAAGAATAAAATAATAGCCAAGCTTATTAGGTTCACTCTTTTTAGAAAGGAGATTGATAAGGTAGGGCAAAGGCAACAAGTCACAATAGGGGCAAAAAAAGGGTAGGTCATGGGAGAGAATTATATTGATTGTTTCCTAATCACAGTTCTTGAGGTAGCTATTATCTTTGTGCGTGAATAAAGCACACATAATAAACGAATTTCAAATACAGAATTTTGGTATCAATTTATAGATATTTTACCAGCTAAGTTAGCAGATATTCCGATCTAAATGTGTGCACGGCACCAAACAAACTAGCTATAAATGTTACTTCTCTAAATGCACTACACCATTAGCTTCACATACAAGCGAAGCCACACACATAAAAAGGAAATATAGTGACAACAACAAAAAATGATGATACGTTGTTCCATAATAATTGAACCTAAATAAAGGGGGTCAAATCGAGTGGGCTGAAAAGGGAGGTGGGAGATGAATAGAGAAAGCAAGCAAGCAAGCTACGTTGATTAACAAAGGAAGGGGGACACATGGCATTATAATGGCAATCAAGGGTACATTATTTTTATTTATTTGATTCTATATATCATATCTCAGGGGTCCAACATTATAAAGAAAGAAAAAGAAGAAAATTAAAGGAAAAGAAAAGAAAAGCTACCAACTTTTCTTTCTTTCTTTGGGTTCATCAGTTGTTGTTATGATGGATGCTTCCACGGAAATATAATTGCATGTTGCATCCCCCCAAAATGTCCAACACTTACCATACTGTCTCTTTCGTGTGTTTTTGGATAATAGACTATGTATAATGCATGCACCTCTTATATGCTATCTATATAATCACATTTCTTCCCCACACTTTCTAAAATATGACCTACTTTCTAAAATAAAAAAAAAAAAAAAAATTATTTTCCCTATAACAATGCGATAGATATGGATAGTTGGTATGAGCTCCAAATTGATGACATGATT
The DNA here is from genome assembly GCA_030267885.1 of Mesembryanthemum crystallinum. Taxonomy (NCBI): domain Eukaryota; kingdom Viridiplantae; phylum Streptophyta; class Magnoliopsida; order Caryophyllales; family Aizoaceae; genus Mesembryanthemum; species Mesembryanthemum crystallinum. The sequence goes on from BSSO01001535.1 coordinate 22,278, forward strand.
TGATTTTTGACTTAGATGACGCAGTTATTAACGAAAAAGAAAAAATGATTTACCCTTCTGAAATGAAATGATAATTATTTCAGTGACACGTGTAATCTTGGAAGAACTTTGTATTATACAAACATAGACATAATATAGTGTTGATATAGTAGGACTCGTATAGTAGTGGTGGTGTATGTTGTAAATTATTATTGAGTTTTTTTAACATATGTAATATGTAATACATAATAAATCAATATACGGCATAAATTATAGTAGTACAAATGCTAGCAAAGTGGTCGTGCACTACACTCTAATCTAGAGTGCACCCAATACGAAATACTACGTACGGAAGATGGGGAGATGATTAATAATAATGTGTAATGTAAGGTTATTTGGTTGGCTATAAATGAGTATCAATCAGAATCTAAGCTCAATTATGTGAAAGAAAAAGATATGTCCTATATAGTATTCTTTAGTTGACTAATTTGTAGTTAATGAATACTATAATTTGCAAAGTGGCCTAAGTAAATTCCTGTGAGACACGTGAAAGAAGAATTAGTATTTTAAATACTAGGATAGATTATGGGGCTAATATTATCCCTTTGCATATACCTCATCAAAAAAATAAAAGTAAAAACTAACAAACAATAACAATAACAATAATATTTTTAATAATAGAAGAAAATGCGGTTTGAGGGTTTGAGCTAGTGAGTGAGTGAGTGAGTAGTATGTACTATATGTATTTGATGCGGGCTTGGCACTGGATCTATAGTGCGGGAGTCATAAATGAAAGGGAATGGAAATGGATAAGTAAAAGCCACATGACATGACTGAGTGAT
>BSSO01001536.1:0-23093 GCA_030267885.1 Mesembryanthemum crystallinum
TAGTGAGACAGCTCCACATCGTTTCCCTGGATGTGATTTTTTTGCGATATTGTGGTGTATCTGGTTGGAGAGGAACGCCCGAGTCTTCAACAATATTTCTGTGTCTACTGATGCGGTGTGGGATAGGGTAACTTATCTAGCCTCTTTATGGGCTAAAGCTGCTGGTAGTTTTAGGATATTCTGTTTCGGAGGTCATCCGACATTGGGCTGATGTGTAGTTAGCTTTTTTGAGTGGACTCCTTGTCCTCTTAGGCTGTAATTATTCTCATTTAATACATACTTGTTACTTATCTAAAAAAATAGTTTTTCCAAGTTGTTGTAAATCAAGTTTCGAGGCTATGGTGGTATATCTGGTTATTATCCATGAAGTCAACCTCCTATTGCATTATTTGAGTCTCATGGAAACTACCACAACCAACATATAGGATTACTCATATGATACGAGGCTTCTCACCTAGATTCTTACATACATCACTAAGTTGCCACCACAGTGTTAATGGCTATAAGCAACTCTCCAGCTTACAGTGTGTAGAATGTGGAGCAGTAGTATATCAAGGTACATACATCGATTGCCTACTTTAAGGACAGTGCAAGAGTGGTTTTTGTTTCTGATTCTTGTGGCAGGAGTGGAGACCAGATACTTTAAAGTATATAGGTTTGAGCTGCTCCATTGTGATCCAAGGTCTGTTCATTATTGTTGCCAAGATTTGGTGTATGATGGAAAGGGTATTCTCCTCCTGTCCAACAATGATTGCCCTAATAGACTCTTCAGGCGTGTTAAGAAGTGTCTTTACATGTTGGTGGGAATTGAACCATAGCATAGTGGGAGCCGTGAAAGATAATTGGTTGAGAATTGTGTCTATATCGACTAATGAGGATAATCGAAAGGGACATTCAGAATAATTCAAGGATAGTCGGTACTTATGGAGGGGGGATATGTCTTGGCTGCGATCTTAGAAAAATTTGTTTGCCCCTGTTCAATTTCTTTCCATGATTGTGTACCTGGCTGGCCCTTATAGGCGACGATCCTCAAAGGGGACCAGATATTGTTGTCAACATAGCTTAGAACTTAGAAGTGCTCAAACTATATTAATTGTGTATCTTCCTCAGCCTTGATACTGATTCAGTTTTTAAAGATGTGGCTTGTTTAAAAGGGCTTTCAGATTATGTGAATATCATACTTGAGTGGGAATAGACCGGGAGGTGACTTGATGAATGCTAGAGTAGTAGAGCTGAAAGCATGTAATTGAGTTGTGAAATAATGGTTTCTCTTTTGGTTTGGCTGATCATCATCATCAAACCTGAATATTATTGGTTGTGCCTGTTCCTGTTTCATGTCTCAACTGAAAAATATTTTTGCCACTAATATGTTTTCAGGTGCGTGATCCTATGCCTGCAGTATTCTTCTTCCTCATCGATGTATCCATGAATGCAGTGCAGACTGGTGCAACTGCAGCAGCTTGCAGCGCTATTAATCAAGTTATTGCAGATCTCCCAGTAAGTTCTGGTTTGGAATGCTGGAAATTTACTGATTTGGAAAATTAACTAGTTTTGTGTTCTTGCTACCATCCACAAGTATATCTTCACTGGACCTTAATAAGGGCTCTGTCATTTTGTGCAATGAAGTCATGATTTGTTGCTGCCAGAAATTTGATGGAGGGCTGAAGGGGTGTATCCATTTCATATACTATTGCTCGCACATCTCATGAATACACAACCATGTTCAACAATTATTTTTAAAATCCTCAAAAGAACATGGTTGTATATTCAAGCCCTATTCTTTGCTTCAGTATGATTTCTTAGGCTATTTCCTCTCTGTGTTTATGTGACATGCTGTTGCATTAAATATGTCTCTTAGTGATGTCAGTTCATGGTTTTCTTTTGCGTTGATTCCTGTTGTAGGAAGGTCCGAGGACCATGGTTGGAATTGCAACATTTGATTCAACTATACATTTTTACAATCTGAAACGTGCATCACAGCAGGTAAGTACTCAAGTGTCTTATCGAGCAAGTTTGCGTGGTAGTGAAACTGTCCAATACATATATACTAGTTTGCTGTTTGACTTGACTTCATAATAGAGTTTGGTTTATTAATAAAATTCCCAAATTGTTGTTGGTCTCAAACTTTCGGGTGTGCAAGGAGAGCCTTTTCCAATGTCCAATGTACTTTTGTGAAAGATAAAAGTGAGTGATAATTATGGTGTAGATGCTTGTAGTTGTTATTCTACCCAGTTGATTACTACAAAACCTGAGTTTTATGATTGGAAAAACCATCCTTAATTTAGAATCTTTGTTTCTTCCTTCCTTTTTGGTTCTCTCTCTCTCTCTTTTTTTTTTGCTTTTTTTTTTTCTTTTCTTCCCCTCTCTTTTGGTGGTATGGGAGGGGAGGGTTTTACATGGGGGAGGCATCTTAGTCATGTGATTATTGTTCATTCTTGAACTTGTGCTAGTTCATCAGCTGTTCCATTCCATTTTAGAAATAAGATGCCTATAACAACTAAGTCGTGCACTGCAAGTGGTAGCTTCCACTACAAAATTTGATGTGCTAATACAACATTTCAATTCTGCAGCCATTGATGCTCATAGTTCCTGATGTTCAAGATGTTTACACTCCACTTGAAACTGATGTGATAGTTCGCCTTTCAGAGGTAGGCTTTTTAATTGTCAGAGGCATTAATTCAATTATTATGATTGGGATCATATTTCATTCAGTATTACTTTTTGTGCCTTTCTTGAGGTCAGTGCCGTCAGCATGTAGAATTGTTGCTGGAAAGCATCCCAACCATGTTTCAGAGTAATACTGCCGACTCAGCTTTTGGTGCAGCAATCAAGGTAAGATGTGGCTTGCTTATTAATTTGTACAAGTGATGCTTCAATTAGGGCATATTCACCTTATCATTGGTTTCCATTCTTGACATCGTTAATTGCTTGGCACACAATGATATGGTCTCCTGGATTTGGTGGAGTAATGAAGGTTCATTATGTGTGTTGACTTTTCAAGCTTTTTACTTGGTGATATCTTTGCAACACCCTCCTGACAGAATTTTGACCTCGTGACCTTCTATTTGGTACGTCTAAAGTCAGTTGATCAGAGAGCTTAACACAGTAATGCCCCTTAGAATAAGAGTGATTCATATCCTGCAATTTACCTAACATTTAGGGTGGTAAAAATGTATTTGACATTTTAGAGACTTGAGTTGTGTTACATTTGGGAGCTTAGTGAAATTCAAACAACATGTTAATTGTGGAGTCTTGAGATTCTAGTGATTTTGTAGTTGATGGTAATTAGCTGCAGTGAGGAAATGAAATGGGTTATTCTCATATTATCCAATTAGTCATATTGTTCATGTTGGTGAATGTATCCATTTGTTAGTCCCTAGATCTTTTAGCTGTCATAGTTCAAATTGTAAGAGCTGTGTTTATCAAAGGATTTCTCTTGTGTTACTATGATTATGGTTGCATTGCTGTTTTGTTTGTACTTTGTAGGCACGTTATCTAGTTACCTTCACTTTGTCTTTGTTGTGTGAAATTTGTTGCAATTTGCTTATTTGGCTCTTCTTTCTGTAGCTGTGTGGTGACATATGTGTAGTAATCATGTCTTGAACTATATTCTTCTGTAGAGGGTGTATATACGCTCCTTTAGCTATTATTCAATGTTGCAAGTATGTGATGATGTACGTACCACTATCGAGAAAGAATTATACAAACACCTATATTTCTTAGCTCGTCTGTTTATATGTAAACTTTTGAGTTTTGACAACAAGTCATACACTTCTCTTGTGTCAGGCTGCATTTTTGGCTATGAAGAGTATTGGAGGGAAGCTTTTGGTCTTTCAATCTGGTAAGCATCCAGTCATGTTCTTTTTTTTTTTTTTTGGAAGATATGAGTTCTCTTCACATGATTGCCATTTCATTAAAGCTACCAATTTGATTATGTAGGCTTGGAATTAACGTCCAACATTTATGTATTCATTTGATCACTGTCTGGTTTATTTGTCCTTGGGCATATATGAAGTATCAGAAATTTCATGGGGTGTCCCAGAACATTGGTAAAAATGTACGGGGTATCCATTTTTTTTTTTTTTTTGAATCACATGGTATCCCTTTAGTTTCAAGATGATGTATCGAGTATATAATTTTCTCGACTTTTGACTCGGTGTATTTTATTTAAGCTTGGCAAGGCGCAAGGGTTTTTAAATAACTAAATGACGTTACTAAATTACATTTTTGCCCTTGCTAACATTATTTTTTCACAAGAGTCCAATTGAGTCCCTATTTATTTAGAACTGTGCAACTATAAAACCACTCCTCCCATCACCTTCATCCTCTGCTCCTTCGTAAAGACAATACAGACTGCTTCTTAAAAACTAGTTCCTTTTTGCCGATTAAGCCCCTTTATGACCATTATATCTCAACATCAATGTAAAATTATCTAAGACATTTATTAGCAGAGTTAAGGGTTCTTCAAGAAAAATCGGATATGTGATCCTTTTCTTTTCAAATATACTGTGGTACCACATGAAAGGTTCAAAAAGAATGGATATGTCGTGTGTTTTCCAAAAGTACAGAGGTATCCAAGGAAGTTTCATTGAAGTTTTTTTTTACATTCTTGGAGAGTATTCCTAATGACTAATTTTTTTTCTATAAAATGACGGTAAATATATTCTTCAACTAGTCTGATGTGATCCTTAAAGTGCAATAGCAGGAGAGAGATCACTTAAACTTTTGTTTTCATGTGAGATCACTACGACTTGAATGTAGGCTTTTTCACACAACCTTTTTGGGAAGAAATTGCTGCCTAAAAGCAGTGATCAAATTAGCCATTTGCTATAGTAGCTGTCTAAGGTTTTCAGTAACATTTTCTTTTGCTGTTATTCATTATGACCTAACAATTTTAGCATGATTAATGTATCTGAAGTTTCTCTGTACAGTCTTACCTTCAGTTGGCATTGGTGCACTTTCTGGCCGAGAGGCAGAAGGTAGAAGTAATATTTCTGCTGGTGAGAAGGTAACTTACTTTTTCCAACTATGCTGGATGTAGAATATTTTCCTTTCTTCTGGCATGATTCTATTCTTTGTACACCTCTTTGTTCAACCTTCAATTTAGAGGAGCATCTGCTTTTGTATTGGATAACAAACATGGAAAACGAGGGAATAAATAAACATGAAATAGAATCATACTAATTTTTTCTCATTGAAGCCTTTTGATCCGAGGCTTGAAATAAGACATTTTATTCTGACGTTACTTTTTGTGAATGCATCAAGCTTACCAGATGGTTCATCATAGGGGTAAGAGGTTGTTGAGTGAGATGCTCAAGCTTCTCTGCTAGGTTCACTAAGTTTGATTTACTAGTCTAGTGTCCAAAGTCCAAATAAAGTCGATTTCAGTTGCATATAGAGAAGGGATCTGCTTAGGATTGTCAACTCTAGATAGGGATTTGTTTGTCTATTCTTCGTTTTATAGATCCATCGACCATCGTTCATTTGTTCTTTGTCAGCTTTTTGCCTTTCAGTTCAGGCACCAATTTTTGATATTTAATTTCTTCGTTGTCCTTTTTACTGCTAGTTTACTTAATGTTACTGCTTTAGTCCTTACTGCTACAACAAGTGCTGATATGTTTTTAGCATTCTTTTTTTTTTTTTNGTACTTTATCTTTCTAGTAGTTACTTCTATTGCTAATATCTCCTTCAATCTTTTCTTTAGATTATTCTATTACTATTTAAATTTGATTTGATATAATTTTACCTCTTTTGAGTTTGTGTTCATTTTTTTTTACTTTATTACCTTTGATTTTCTTTTCTTTTCTTTTTTTCCTTTTTTTTTTTGGTATTACTACTACTACTACTACTAATTATAATTAGTACTACTACTGCTAATCTTTATCTTGTGGGTTTTTCATTACTATTAGTATTAGTGTATTAGTATCAAATCTTTGACCTCCTTGAACCCTGCAAATGGTGGAATGAACTTGGGTGTTGCTGTTTGTTTGTCTTTGATAATTGAGTCTCCAGATCAGCTTTATGATATCTTTTGGGGGAATCGAAGAAGCATTTCACTGGTCTTTCTCCTTCCGAACTTCCTTAAGCTAAAATTTCCCCTTGTTATTGAGTTTCAGGAAGCCCATAAATTGCTCCAGCCTGTTGATAAAACGCTGAAAGAATTGGCTATCGAATTTGCTGAGTGTCAGGTACACTCAAGATTCCTTGTTTCCATGTTTCTATCGAATTTGCTGAGTGTCAGGTACACTCAAGATTCCTTGTTTCCATGTTTCTGATGCTTGAGAGGTGTATATATATACTGTGTACTTACTGTACTATGATTCCTTGCTGGGTTATCTTTTGATATTGCAGTTTCTTTACCGTACCATATGAGCTAATTCTAATTTTAATGATCTTAGGTTTGTGTTGATGTATTCGTAACAACCCAGTCCTACATAGACATTGCTTCCATCTCTGTCGTTCCAAGAACTACTGGAGGGCAGGTAATATGGTCCATTGTTGATGTAATTTTTGCTGTCACATGTGTCGCCACGCCATGTCTTTTAGGTGGTTCCTTATATGCGTTTGGAACTCTTAATTATTGCCTGGGTGTCCTTCTGTTTCAATGCTTCCAATTCCTGAACCATGCGTTACTTTCTTTGCTGAGACTATTCATTATAAGGACCCTGCTAGTTCCTACTGTTACATGTGAGAAAGATGGTGATGCAAATATTCCCTAGCAATGTTAGCAACCCTTATTCTGGGAATAATAGAAAATCAAGAAGTTTGGTTTTATTTGGCATCTAAGATATTTGACACTTTATTCACTTTACATCTTTTTGAGCTTCTTTTATCTCTTAAGATCATTTGATAATATTATATCATAATATCTACATTTCAGTTCATTCTATCTGTTTTTGGAAGATAAGTTTCTGTAGACTGTAGTTTCCCTTTTCACTTCTGTATCTTCTCTTAATTAAGATGTATATCATAGATTCATACCAGAATTAATATCACTTTGAATGAATGTTGACAAACAATAATTACACAGTATCTTCAGTGTTCTTTTCTCTTTAGATTCTGGTTTCAGACACCTCTCTTTCCTACTGTTCTACATCACTTGCGAGTTGTATGAATCGTATCTCCTATCCACTTTCACACAATAATAAAAGTCAATCCTGCTCCCACTCCCCAACCTTCCTCCCTACTTTGATTCTTCTGTGCCAGTATCAAAAGTATTATCAAAATTACCTAATTTATAAATTATGATACGAGAATCATGTGATTACCTTGCCCAGATTGACAGATGTGTAAAACTAATTTTGGGGAAGACTAGCGTTGTTAGGAAAAGTATTGAGCTTATGACTCTACAAATTTTCCTCAGATGGTATGCTATATAGGGTTTAATCTTTCGATATTGGGTGATAATCCTAGATTTACACCCTTTTGGCCTTCTAGAATCTTGTGATAGAGAGGGTTTTTAAGAGGCTAGTCGTGCCTACTGTCCTTACTTAGCAAGACTTAGTATAATACGCCAAGGATATTGATGGTCGAGTATAGTTTAATTGGGTTGATGGTTCTACTTATAATTATATCACCATGGTCTATCTCTTTTTTAAGGAGCCTACACCTAAAAAACTCCACAATTAAGCATGTTTGGCTTGAAGTAGTGTTGTGATGGGTGACCTCCTGCAGCATGTGAGTGTGGACAAATCATGTTGGAAACGCTTGTGTTGGTTTGTGGGGTTAGTCCCCAGGTAAAAAAGCGGATCTTGGTAGCACTAACAACCTGTCCTGTGTGGAGGGTGGGGTGTTTTTTTTTCCTTTTTTGATAAGAAAAAGTAATTGTATTAATAAACAAACAAGCTACAAACTAGAAGGACAAGAAGTCCTCTAAAAGGAAAAAGTGACAAATGGGACCAGTGGCGTTTAATGTCAGTGAGGGGAATCCACCTAAAAGTCCCCAAGGGTGGGATGTTATACTTGCGACTAGTTGTATTTCTCTATGATCCGCATATTATTTTCTATTTTTGATTGTTGAGATTGTAGCCAATTAAGAGGAATCTTTTGTGACGCTCCCAGAGCTTTGATGGTCTCAAATTATTACACATATCACCAAGATGTATCTTCTTTTCGAGAGCCTGTAGCTCAAGAAATTGAAGAGTGAAGCATGCTTGGTATGCAATAGTCTCGGTGTCCTTTTAATGTTACTTTTGTGGGTGTTGTAAATTTATCATCACCAATCTTTTTATCTTTGGAGGATGTACCACTTTTATAGTTTGTAGAATGAAAACACTTTTTGTAGCTAGTCTGGTGCTTTATTTAGTCCTAATTTTCTTTTGTATATCATTACCTGATCTATCGTGCAACAGTTGAGTGTTTTCTCATTTCAAGTGTCAATATCCATCTTGCTCATGTTGGTTTCTGCATGATCTATAAATTTCCAATTTGAACAGCTATTATGTTGTTTGACTTGTGGCCCTTCAAAGCTTATTTTCGATGTTGAAGTTGTTTGGTCAGGATAGAACGAATGCTTAATCTCAGAACTGCCATTTTCAGGTTTATTACTATTACCCTTTCTCGGCTGTCTCTGATACTGCCAAGCTTTATAATGATCTTAGATGGAATGTGACAAGACCACAAGGTTTTGAAGCAGTTATGCGCGTAAGATGTAGCCAGGTATGTTTGTAGCTTCTGGTGCTTGCTTAAGAACTGCTTCCTATTGTGGATTTGTTATGTGACCCTTCTCAAGTTCTCATGTTATTGGTGAACTGCAATGTACGTGATGCATAATAAATTAATTCTTGTAGGGTATTCAAGTTCAAGAATACTCAGGAAACTACTGCAGACGTATTCCAACGGATGTTGATCTTCCTGCGGTTTGTACTCTTCTTGCACTTTTCTATAAGAGGTGATAGTATTCAAATCGTTTTGTTTAATAAAGCATTACACACAACCTAGCTAAGAATAGGGTTGTTCTCGCATATTCTAGTCTTCTGGCTGAATCCTTATTAAAGATCAAATTCATGATTGTCAATGATTCATTATACTTTGCATCTTCTGCTACAATGGTTATGGCTTTCATTGCGGTTCAAGAGAGGAAAGAGTTCCCTGTTATCTTTTTTAAAAGAACTACTGATTTTCCAGCTCAGTTAGGCGTTTACCTTCTCTTTTTCCTTCTATTTTCTTTGTGTTTAAGGAACCACTTTGCTAGGTAAAATGCTTCAGGAAGTTCCAGTCGTTTCCCACAATATATTTTTATCCTATTCCTTTATGCTACTTTTAAATCTTGAAGTTTCAGCTCTATAAGATCAAAGGCTACTTAATGGACTACCTACAATGGGAAAGTTATCAAACTTTTAATAGAGCCAATATTTTCCCTTCAATATATAGCTGTTGCCATTCCAAGAGGGATGACTTTTTTTCCTTGTCTTTTATATTCATGTTTGCTACTAATCATTCTTTTTTCTTTGAGTGCATTTGCTTGCTATTAATTGTTGCTATATCCATATACACCTGTTTTAGGTATACTTCAGTTTAGAATGGCATTTTGTTATCTTAGCAAAAGATGTGTTCTCCTACGCAAGGTTCTGGTTGATTGATTCTATCAATCGAACTTGACTGTTGTGTCTATAATTGTCTTTGAGTACTCTTGATAGCATGTCCCATTCATGACTTATGCTTTCACTAATGCAGATTGACTGCGATAAGACTATAATGGTCTCACTAAAACATGATGATAAACTACAAGATGGTGCTGAATGTGCTTTCCAGGTTAGTAACAACAGATTTCTCACACTGCTTCTGTCAATTTCTTGTACAACATCATGAGCATCTTTCATCCTTTCTTGCATAATTATTTAGTGAAGATTCTTCTCCCTTCTTTTTTTGGTGCTTTTCCAATCACGTAATTATATCAAAATCTCCTTTGCAAACATCAACTTTCACACTTTTTCTTTGACATTGTAGTGTGCCCTTCTCTACACCACTGTTTATGGGCAACGAAGAATTCGTGTCAGCACTTTTTCTCTCCCATGCACAAGTATGTTGAGTAACTTGTTCCGCTCAGCTGACTTGGATACGCAATTTTCAGGTTTCATGAAGCAAGGTATAATACTGGATATAATCACCAATTACTAAATCTGATAGCACCTAGAGCCTTATGGCTAAATGGTAGTCCCCCTGACTCCATTCTTATAGAAATCAAGTTAGACGTACTTTCCCTTCTCCTATTATGCAATGGTCGATTGGTGGAGCCCTGTCTCCTAAAAATAAATAAATATTACACTCTTTGCAGTGCCAAAAAGTTCCTAATTTTGTTTTCTTTGTCAAGAAAACTAAATCTACTTTTTATCTTGGTTGCCTTTATGAAGCTGCCATTCAAGTTCCTACAACTCCCCTCTTGCAAGTCAGGGAACAGGTGACTAACCACTGCATCAACATTCTCCATTCCTATCGGAAATATTGTGCAAATTTGTCAGGGTCAGCATCTGGGCAACTTATTCTTCCGGAGGCACTCAAGCTTTTGCCTCTCTACACACTTGGTAATGTACACTCTATAGTCTATACTATCTTTATTAGTACACATCATAATTTCATTGAGTAATATGCTTTTTCTGAGTCCTGTAAATTATGGTCTTGTTTCTGCAGCCCATTTCAACAACCCCTCCCCCAAGACCCAAAAGAAAACTAGTTTACGAAGAAATCTCTACTATGATTGCTTCCACTATCTCATTTGTCTTGCTCTCTTTTCTTGCAGTCTGTTCAATCCGTATCACCAATCACTATGATTGTGGAATTTGGAAGCTTACCAATTCCTATCATTTATGATTCATATTAATATAAACTTTTTTCTCTATAACAAAAGAATAAAATAAACAATTTCTATCAGTTTTTTTAGAGCTAGCTGCTGATCAGAGAGCAAGCCTAACATGCCCCTTTTTTTTTATTTTTTTTATCTAACAGAACGTTTCTCTCAGTATAGTAACACAAATTTTAATTACTATGTTGTGCGCATACATACCACTTTGATACTTAAAGAGTGGACAATTTATTTCAAATTGGCAGCATAAACTTTCTTTCTATTACTCAAAAGAATTGGATGTCTTTGGTTGTTTCTAGTCTTGGTTGTTTGTTTTCTTCTTTACTGAAAATATGATACTCAGGGGAAATGTGGAGGTAAAGTGCCTATCATTATGAATATTTCTTTTCCATCCCAGAGATGGATGATAAGCTGCTAGCCTTGATAGGCATTTTAATCAAACTCTTGTGCTGCTATGAAAGATGATAGTAGAAGCAGAGAAAAACAAGGTTTCTGAAGTCACATTTTCCTAAAATTTTTGTGTGCCACAGAGGTATTCTAACAATTCAGTAAATTTGTTGCTGGCGTATATTCATATCTTTAAGGTCTGGGATGTCGAAATTGCAAAGAATGCTATGGTTCGTTTACTTGGAGAATATTGTGATTGCGATGTAATGCATTATTTTTAGTAGGGGGCTAGTGTTGGAAAAAAGAGAAAGGAGGGGAGTGATTGAAAAAGATGTAATCGATTACATTTTTTAGATAAGAAAAGTAATTATATAAATAGCATAGGAGAACCCCAAAAGTTTCTCTGTACTTCTGACAAAGAGACCTCGAGAGTCAACATCAAAACAAAAACACTAACCCAAAGATGTAATCGATTACATCAATGAATATAAATCACAATTGCTCTAGAATAACCAATGTAATCATCATTAGATGACTAGAAGTAGTGAAATTTAGAACCAACCTAACTACAAATTCTATGAGTAACCATGCGTATGTGTAAAACTACAAAATGCTCATTACATTGTAATAGTCATTACTTCCAAGTAAACGCCACCTTAGTATCACACTATCAAATATAGTTGAATTTTTGCATCAACAAGAATGTTTAAAACTCACTGAAGATTGCCTAGAATAATGCCTCTTAGTGCACAAGATTGTCCTTCAGCAAGTGTAACTGCTAGTTATGATGCATGATTGATAAAGTGTTGGAATTTTTATTATAAGTGCTCAAGGTACATAATCTGTATCTGCTTCTACTATTGTCTGATAATTGATGCATAGATTTCTTGTTAGACTTACCAACTTTAAATTCCATTCTTTCACCTTTTTCCGCTACTAGTTTATATAACAGTTTGATCATTGGTAATTGAAGTACTGAACTTTGTTGAGTTCATTTTATGTCATAAATAAAAAGTAGACTAAGACAGAAGATAAAGACAAAGATTGCAAAGTAAAGGACAAGATGTTTCCAAATAAGTTGAAGAACTGGAGAACTCCTTAGTTCTTCTGATTATCAGAAATAGACATTCTCTTAAGAGCCAATGTAGTACATAAGAGAAGCCACATAGACCACGCAGTCTGAGGTAAGAGGCCTGCTAAGTCTCTTTTCAAGGTCGTGTGATATTTAGAGTAATGAGTAAAATTTGCATTTGTTTCTTTGTTGTTTGTATGCATAACAAATTTAGAGGAGGTTATTTGGCATATTGCGTGAGTTGTTTTGGTTTGCCTGCTATTGGCGTGGAGTATTAATGAGACACTTTTGGTTTTGGGTCTGATTATGAGATATTGGAAGGTGCAATGCATTTTTAAGCAATTCTTTGATTTGTCTGGTTTAGAGAGGAATGATAAGAATTACTCAAATAAGGCTGAACTTAAATCGTCAAAGGGAATAAAATTCTTCTTGAAGTTAGTTCCAAGGCAACGTTTCTGCTACTCTTGAGTCTTGAGTTCAATCTGCAAAATGTATAAAGCTGTAGAAACTTGCACAAGAAGCTACTTGAAAGAATGTCAGAGTGCATGATTGATAAATGTTCTGTAATTACACTGTTGCAGCATTAATAAAAAGCACTGGATTGCGAACTGACGGGCGCATAGATGATCGTTCCTTCTGGATAAATTATGCGTCTTCCCTGTCTACTCCACTGGCAGTTCCATTGGTGTATCCGAGGATGGTTTCCATCCATGACCTTGGATCCAAGGTACGAATGTCATCTGCTGATCGGTTTTTCTTCTTAACTGTCATAAGTTTCATTTATTTTTCTTTCGGTGCTTGTAGGAAATGGATGGATCTGTTATTCCTCCTGCTATCCCACTTTCTAGTGAGCATTTGAGTGATGAAGGGATTTACCTTCTTGAGAATGGCAATGATGCTTTGATATATGTTGGAAGCTCTGCAGATCCTGATGTTCTACGTCGTCTGTTTGGTATATCCTCAGTCGAAGAAATTCCATCTCAGGTAGTTCTTTTCCTTTCTATGTTAAAATTCTTTAACCACTTTATTCATTCACTCTACCTTTCACTTTAGAGCTTCTTTNCCGCACCTCCAATTACATGGTTTGTGAGAGCACCAGGAATTGAACTCTGAAGCCACTGGAGCACAAAGCTCTTGTTCACTGTATCTTTCAGATGTACTAAGGGAATCAAGATAGGATAAAAGGAAAATGTAGCAACATTAGTTTTTGTCTTCTGTGAATATCTCTTGCTGTTAGTCTTTGCCTTTGGATATTGCAGTCATCTCCCTCAGGTGCTTGGACCTATTTGGCAATGTTTTCATGATGATTAATATTTTTCTTAATTTTGCCTGAAAACTTGTAATACCATTAACTAGTAGATATGTTTTCTTGACTCTGGTTTACCATTCAGTTTGTGCTGCAGCAGTATGATAATCCTTTGTCGAAGAAGTTAAATGAGGTGGTCAATGAGATAAGACGACAAAGATGTTCCTACCTTCGGTATGCTGATTTATGCAAATCTTTCTTTGAATCTCTTTGAAGTAGTTATTTTGCCATCGTTTATGTTGATATATACTCTTTCAGATAGTTTGTATGCCTTTCATAATTATAATTTGTCATCCACTTGTTTTGCAGCTTGAAGTTATGCAAGAAAGGTGATCCATTAGGTAAGCACATTGAAGAAGCTTTAAAAGCTGTTTTATTAAGTACCATTTGATATAATCACCGTCAGTAATTGGAATTTTGCTAGCTTCTTCTGACATTTTTTTTATTGCTGACACCCTTTGATGCCATTCCATTGCACCCTACCTAGTAACAGTTAGTGCAAGATATATGCTCGCTCTACTCTACCAATTCTAAATCATACGAAAGAAATTCTATCTCAGGTATTTCAGCAGCAAAAATTCCGAAATTATGCAAAGAGGAATGACTTATTAATATTTGTAACGTTTTACAGCTACTTTCGTATGATGTTAGAATTGGTAGGATAAGCATATATTTTTGACTGGTGCAATTGATATTGTCAAGTATGATCATACATCTCTCTAACGAGAGTCTTTGCTCTCCTATTTTTCAATACTTTTCAAGTTGGTAGGTCTTCCAAGCTATAATTTGGCATGAAACAGTGTCTTCTCTTTGCTCTTGTTCTGAAACCCCTTCTGTCTGTAAAACCACACCACTAGAAAAAGCATGGCTACACTTTGAATTTAGCATGATATCCAAAACTTTGTGTGCAAATGGCCCCTATAAACAAGTATATTATGTATATCAACTAAGAGTTTCTTCTAACTTGATGTTGTTTAATGAGTCCTCTCCATTCCTTTTTCAGGGATGTTATTCTTCTCCTATATGGTAGAAGATAAAACCACAACAGGCCTCTCTTATGTTGAATTTCTGGTACATATCCATCGACAGATCCAAAGTAAAATGGGTTGAAGCCAATGTAATGGCGTTTGCTCGGATATCATCTCATCAAATATACATGAACATAGAGAGTGTATTATTACGGCCATCTTCGAGCTGCCTATACTCTTCCAACCCCCAACCCCTTCGCACGGGGGATAACTGAAAGAAAATTTTGAATTAGAGGTATATTCCCTTTTTATTTTCCTAGCTTTTGTCATATGGTTCCATTTTTAGGTGATACACCACATTCTTTGTTATTGTTTATATATTTATACGAAAGTATATTGTAGATTTTGGCTTTTATGCTAGAAGTTTGATTTGTGTACAATTATTTGCAACTCCAAATTCTCTGTTAAGTATCTTGATTAAAACCAGAAACTGAGCAGTTGGGGATATATCTACTGAGAAAAGCGGTGCTTAGGGTGGGAGATGAGTGGAAAAAACAGGGGCCATCAGATCAGATCACTGTTTTAATGGATGAAATTATGCATCACAAAATTATGTGAACTCAAGCACACCTTCTCAATGGATACATTCTTTGAGCAATTTTGCTTTGAAGTGATAGTATAAAGGTTTACTCCACTTATGGTCATAATCTCATAGTTAGTCTATTTAGTTATTTTGTCAATGTTATCTGAAATCATATTGTCTTCTTACTAAAACACATGCAGTGTAACTGTCAGTCCGAAAAAATACCAAAATGTTGGTTAATATTTGGTTAATAAAATTATTAGGATCAAAACTTCCCACTAAGTTATATCTTCCATCCTAATTAGTGAAATTCTCTTATGCAGCCCCTAGTTAAGTTGGACTTCTTACAGTTTTCTAACAGTAACAAGTTCTAATTCTTTTGGTGATTTGATTTGTGAACCGATGATCATTTTTATTTACATTTGTCGTATAAAGTATTGTATCCGTCTCAAAATATCTGTTGTTTTAACTAAATTTTATTGTATCATGATTATACATATCTCTAATAACCGTCCTCGCTCTCCTATTTTTTTCAATACTCTCCAATGGACCTAGTTCCAATTAATGCAAGGGCATTGTAATCAAACTTTTACATTACTTTTAGAATTAAGAGAATTTTTTTTATGCGCATTAACCATAAATGGGAAATATTTTGAGACGTCGGGAATATAGAAGGTATCAGAAGATACGGAGTACTATAACTATTCATGGGTCTCGAGTAGGGCAAGGTTTCATTACATGGCCCCAAGGGCAAAGGTGTTTTTGTTTGAGATGAATAAGTCGAGCACCAACCCAACCAAACCCCGACTATCTCGATCAATATAGGCAGCCTTGACAGGATGCCAGTTGTGTGGATGCAGCAACTCATGCTGTGAAGCCGTATATCAACCACTCACACCAAATTTCTTCCCAAACTTTCCTTCCAATTTTGCTTCATCTTGTGGTTGTGGCATCCATTCATGATCTAATACCTGGTGCTGTGTTATTCTCTGATGGAACTCAGACTTTGACATCAATACTGGTTTTTCTGAGTGTGGGGTTGCAAATTTTTTAGCTTTTGTCACCCCATCTCGTATTGCAGCTGTCATAATCTTTTTGAAGTTTTGACAATTTGGTTATGGTTTTGGAAAAATGTTACCAATCACGTCATTGCTTACTGGCTAGAATTGGAGTTTTGGTTGCATTAAATTTCAAGTTTGATTCTCTGTTTTGCCAACTGTTTATGTTTTGTATTTACCTTTGAGTTTACTAAGTATCATTTAACAATGTTGTCTCCTATGACAAGGGTGGGTGTGTTCATTTTGCCTTACCCTATCAATTCACTTGAAAAATTGAACATACTCAAAGTGAACTCAGAGCCAAAATATCCATCTATTTAGTACTACATGAAAGAGAGGCACAAAGTTTAGTGCTAGAATCGGACTTGGATATGATGTCTCTAAAGTACTTTAATCTAAACCAATAAGCTGATAGCATTAGTTTATTTGAAGCGTAATTATTCTATATTTAAGATTATAAAAATAACCGATACATCAGTTTAATGGTTTTACTTGTAATGTGTGTGTGTCTTTCGAATCTTCCTGGCTAGATGTTCATGTGATTAGATTTTTTTCATTTTTGAAAATAATTTGTCA
This sequence comes from Mesembryanthemum crystallinum, assembly GCA_030267885.1. NCBI lineage: Eukaryota > Viridiplantae > Streptophyta > Magnoliopsida > Caryophyllales > Aizoaceae > Mesembryanthemum > Mesembryanthemum crystallinum. Next base: position 16,752 of record BSSO01001536.1, read on the forward strand.
AATATTTTGTTGATATGGTTATTAATCTCTATATAGAACAAGATGTCTTACATTAGATTTGTAACTTTCTTCTCTATTTTGAGGAGGGGAAGGGGTTGTGAATCTTTCCCAGATGCTTTGTGATACTTGGACCAGAAAATTGCTCCAACAATTAGCACCAACAGCAACACAAATAAAGTGACAAAATGGAATCTCTCAACACTATCACATGCCCCTCAAATATCTTAAGGTGTATGACTATATGGGTTAGGGCTTAGGAGTTAGGACCATCCACAAATTACTACTACCATTAACTTCTAATGTGTCCGATTGTAATGCAATAATAAATAGATTACAGTTATTGAAAATTAAAATGGATAAATTTAAAATCACTTTTTGTACCTTTTATTAGTAAAAAAATCACGTCAAAAAGAACATGCATTCAAATCGTGTCAGATTCAAATTATGTGTGTTCATATCATGTCATATTCTCGTTTGTGTTTGTCTCCAAAACCTTATATTGCGTTCAGATCATACCAATAATAATCCTAGTAAAAACTCCACCTAGAACCAAAATGGTGGCACAACAGGTACTACATGAGTAACCTAATGAGCCTCCCTGCCTTTGAGACAAAAACGATTTTTTCCACATTAGACACATGATGATGTAAATGATGAATATTGAAATGCCTCATTTTCAATACTCAGTTGAAAACGTACGTCCAATAATGCAGCTTCCTAATAATTCTCCTACCATATCAAGCCAAAAAGCCCATTATTTGATTTTGGGCTGATTTCTACCGTCTAATTGAGCCCATGTGGGGCCCATTTTAATTGAGCCCATGTGGGGCCCATTTTAATTGAGCCCATGTGGGGCCCATTTTGGTGATGGTCCTAATCACTCAGCTGTGGTTATTTGGGCCCCCACCATTGTGCTGCTCTGCTAGGCCACTAGCTATAGCCTAGAAATCTAGAATCACAGCATGGCAAGATCCGTAATTTTTGTGAAATTGGAGGGTGTTTTCGTGCGACGAAGCCGCGGGAAAATCTTACATCTTTTTCCAATTGAGAAGACCGCCGTGTCGTCTCTCGCCGTGACTTTGGGGGAAAAAAGAGAGTCCGTAAGGCTATAAATAAGCAAAGTCGAGTCAAGTTTTGCTATGTTTGAGTTTGACTCGAGTACTTGTCAATTAAGTTCGAACTTATTTGAGTGTTGAAAATTAAGCTCGAGCTAGAACTCGACAACTATTTTAAAACTCGAATTTGATCTGCCCGTCTTGATTTTGATTAGGCCAGCAAGCTAAGCTTGAGTAGAGCTTGAACAAGCTTATAAATGAATGTAAGGTTTTAAAATGAGCTTGAAATTGCACATCAACAAGTTTATAAACATAGACTGTCATTCATTGTCAATAAAAAAAGGCTCCGACTACAGCTAATTTTGTCAGTCATAATCTTCCAATAGAACCCTAAGAGAGCGTGATGGTGAGAGATCTTTTGGTGTTTCTCTAAGGAGGGTAGAGGGATAGAATATCACATGCTGTGATGATATCTGAACTGTTGGATATGATTTCCTCGTGGTTTCATAAGATCTGGGACGTTGAAGAGCAATAATGGAGCTAAGGACGGTTGAGATTTTCCCAAAGTCTATATCAACTTAACAGTAGTGTGACCCATTTCTTGTAGAAGCATCGACCCATTCCACCACTGTTGGCATCTTCTCATTGTTTGATGTTTACACAACTTAGCATAATTTGCTAGTCACCACCACTTACAAATTACTACTAGGGACCTTGAACTTGACTTGAGTGGTCCAATAACATACTAAGTTTTAATTAAAAATAATAATTATATCACAATTAAATCTAGGATAATTAATGTGAAAGGGAATAAGTTATACACTTATACATATAACTCTCATTACTTATTTTTGTTGTTCTTGATATGTCTAGTGTAATATATTCCATGCATTCAATATCAATAGTCATTATAATATTCTCTCGAAATTAAGGATGTAATAATGTTTTTGCCACTTTAAATTGTATTGGTCTGATTATTTTCAATCTTTATTTATATATATTCATAAAAGTAGGATACTTTGGAACGCCTTACACATAGAAGCTTAATCGAAGTTGCCTACAAATCTATAATTGATTAAGGTACTCCTCATTTCCACTAAATCATATTGAATTGAATTAAACTGAACTGAACTGAAATGTGAATGAATAGTAATGTGTGAAATTAAAAGTAAGCTGCACAAATAAACTTAACAGTGAATACATAGTATGGGAACATCAAAAATAAATAGAGCATAATAATCACTTATACTGTCAAATAGTTCCATGCAATAACGCCTTTAAGAAAGTGGATTCTTTTAATGATATCGTGATGAGCAAATTTCATGCTATAACCAACACTCATCTCACATTATAGAAGCGCACAATACACACACATGACAGAGCGTAAGTCCCCGCCTTACACAAGTTTTTGTAATCATAAATTTAGGCCAATGCTAAATATTGGCGAAGAGGAAAGTACCATGAGGCTTAAACCCCTTATGTAGTGTACAATCTATAGCTTGTTTACCAACAGATTAAGTCATTACACACCTCTTGGATTAGGCCTATATTACTTTAAAAATCCCTTAACTTGAGTTTAAGTATGTATGTTAGATACTCGACATCAGCAAACATTTCATTTGAAGCTGTACACATGTAGATTTTTTAAAAGTGGTTGAATCCAACATTATGTGGATATCCGACACTTCGACTTTCAAACAAAGTTCAAATTATGTAGTCTAAGGCCAAATATAAACTTAAACCAATTGAGTAGAGCAAGCATTTAAATGAGTAGATCCTGAGCATTTCTTGAGTAGTTTGGCTTTGTGGTTCAAATTTGGACAGTTAGGGTCTGTTATTTTCGTCTTGTTTTTGATGGAACCAAGCACTCTCCAGTAAACTCTCAGCAATCAGCAAAAAACTCCATCAACTTCCAGCAACTCCCAACAAACAATAAAAAAAGTTCCAACATTTTAGAGTCACAAAAAATAATAATCCCAACAAATTCCGACAACTTCCAGCAAACTCCAACCCCCAGCAAAAAGTTCCAGCAAACTCTATCTCCAAAACTCCAAAATCCAGACGTAAAGAACAAACCCTTAGGGTGTTATTTCACCTTGTTGAATTCCGTTTCATATTATTTCAGTTTAATTCAATTTAGTTCAGGTCGTTCAGTTCAAAACAAGTTTCATACAACTTACTTTTTTCTCATAGATTACTATTTATTTAGTTCAGTTTAATTCAATTCGTTCAAGTTGTTGAATCCAGTTCAGTTAATTTAATTCAAATTGTTGAGTTCAGTTCAATTCAATTCAATCCAGTTAGTTCGAGACAAACCGGAAGCAACCTTAGTTTGCTTGGGAGGGAGGGAAAAAAGAGAAGAAAAACAATACGAAAACGACAAGCCCAAGTACAAGTCCGACCCAGTTCCCATCCCGACCGGTAAACGTACAACCATACCCTGACGCGCCAAATTCCAGCTAAGCAGTCCCGTCCCGTGTATTCTTTTCTTTTCCCTTCTAAAACAAAAAAATTAATACAANATCACCGTCCATTCATCTCTACCGCCCACAAAACCAACGGCCAGGATCTTTCCTCATTTCCTTCATATCCCTCTCCTATATAAACCAAACTTCTTCGTCTTCTCTAAGCTCAACAACCAACCCCTAAAAAGGGAAAAAATAATCATAATCACTCTCTCTCTCTCTCTCTCTCTCTCTCTCTCTCTTGTTTGAGAGTGAGCTGCCATTGTTAGGGTTTTAAAATGCTACTAAGAAGCGCATCGACGCCATTGTTGAATTCATGGACCTCCACAATCGGATCGTCCAATTGTTCGTCACCCGAAACCAAATCGATCATTTCCCTATCGAGTAATTCGTGCAGCAATAGCCCGAACCAGTACCCGATTGGGAGGATGAATCGGGCTTCGTCGGAGTCGGATCTTCGGATCCTGAGCTCCGTTCCTCCGAAATGGAAGCCTTCCGGGTCGGGTTCGGGGATGTTGACGAGTAGTGCGTTGGGGATGGGGGTAAGAGAGAGAGTGGAAGAAGAAGAGGAGGAGGTGAAGGAGAGAGAGAGTTTTGGGTTGGGGTTGCTTACTGGCGGCGGATGTGGATCGGACGGTGGTAGTGGTGGCGGAGGGAGTGGATCCGACGGTGGATATGGATTGGGAGGTGGGTTTGGAGGTTGGGATTCGAATCATGGGAGTGGGAGTGGGAGTACTGATGCGTATTATCAGAAGATGATTGAGGCTAATCCTGGGAACTCGCTTCTTTTGGGAAATTACGCCAAGTTCTTGAAAGAGGTAATTAGATTTGATCTTGAAATTGTGATTAGTTTGACTTATTTTGTTGAAATTTGTGCCTTTTTATATTGTGACCTTTATTTCAAGGTTGAGTGATTTTGTTGGTAGTGCATAGAATTGGGTGAATTGTTACTAGTATGTTGCAATTGTTATTCATTCATATTGATATTGATGGTTTTTCATAACAAGATGGCAATAAATGAAAACGCAACTTTGTGTGAGTAGTATTTTAATATGCTATACTTTGTGGGAAATTCAACTTGTTAATAAGCTGGGTAGGTAGAAATGTTGTTCACCTAGTCTAAAACTTGGTTTGTGTGAAGAAAATGACTTTGTAGTAGTGATTTTGTTGCCTGATTGCTTGATTGAATAGGGTTATGTTACTACTAGTTTCTTTCTAGTTGTGAGTTGTGACCATTAACTTGCAAGTGTGTGATTTTGAGGTTGTTGTGATGATGCCTTGATCTGATATCTTAAGCTGGGTTTTGAAACAGGTTCTAGGTGATTATGCTAAAGCTGAAGAGTATTGTGGGAGAGCAATATTGGCGAACCCAGGTGATGGAAGTGTGTTGTCACTCTATGCTGATTTGATATGGCAAACCCAGAAAGATTCGTCGAGGGCTGAAAGTTACTTTGATCAGGCAGTCAAAGCCGCCCCAGATGACTGGTGAGCTTTGCATTTCACATTCTTGCAGTACTTGTTAATTCGCATAAATTGGGAAATTGAGCTAATCTGACTTTGCTGTGGTTCTGCAGTTATGTTCTAGCGTCATACGCGCATTTTCTTTGGGATGCTGATGAAGAGGAGGAAGGGGAAGATATCAATGAGTCTAGCAATCCGATCACAACACCTTTTTTCCAAGGAGTCCCTCGTCCTCCGCCTTTAGCTGCTGCTTCTTAAGTTAAATTCCAGTCTTATCCCCTTGTATGATTAGTACTAATGTAACTCCAGGGCTCTTTTGATTTATACCCCCTTTCTTCACTAACCCTGCAAATAAGTAGTAGGTTTTGTCACTAACTCGTCACTGGCTGCTTCTGCCTTTGTGTTTTGCTAACAGAATTATTGTACTAATCGTATATATAACGATCATATATAAAAGCTTCTCACTTTGCTGTCTCTCAGAATCTCAATCTCTCTATCTTCTTCTTGCACTATTGTGCCTAGTGAGTTTTCAATTGAGGCTTGAATGCATTTGGTACTATCACCGTTGGCTAGTTTTCTGATTTTCATTTAAGTCTGTAATGTTCTTCCCAGCTCACCTGTTTTGTATTTTTGATCCCATATAAATTGTAAATTGGTAGTACCTTGTTTAACAGTGTGTTATTCCCAGTCTATTGAGGAGAATATGTTGTTTCAATGGAGATTCATATGCAATGGCCAGATTAGTGATAGTAGCTTCTACAGTAGCAGGTTTGTTGTCACAAGCTATTGGGGAAAGATTGTGTCGAGAGGGCTTGTTGTTTGAGTTTCTGTAGAATGAGAGGGCTTGTTGTTTGAGTTTCTGTTGAATGAACATGATAGCAGACTAGCAGTTCGATATTTTGGATGTTGTAACACAACTTCAACCTCTTCCAAGTGTCTAGTTCATGCCACATGAAATGGGAAATCGGTAACTGGTAGTATTTACATCTTGAGGATTCAACTTCGAAAATTCTGATAGGTGCTGCATGAAATTGACAATGGTAAGTTGGTATCTTGTGCCCGGATTGAGGTCTAAAGACTGTTTAAACTGACGAATCTTCTGTTCGCATGAATTGTGGTTATGCTTCATGTTTTGTTGCTATTGACAAGTTTGCTTCATTAGGATAATGACCGAACTCGCAAGGTTGAAGTTTTGAAAGATCAATGAACATTGAGTAGGTGAACATTTGCTGGATTTTGTGCAAAAAATACCATGACTAGTCTTACAAACTCCAAAAATTTGCCTCAACTGTTTCTTCTCCTTTCTCACCCTCTAAAACCCTACCTCCCTCTCAAAGAAAATGCCATAAGGGACTAAGTGA
>BSSO01001537.1:0-23092 GCA_030267885.1 Mesembryanthemum crystallinum
TTCTACCCCTATTTTAACTTCCTAGAAGTCAAAAGTGGTGGAGGAGGAGGTGGAAGAGGGGGAGGTGGAAAAGGAATGTGAAGGGAAAAGTAGAATGTTGGAAAAAGCTTGGCCAAACGGGCCCTTAGTCATGATTGAGAAATTGTTGTTATCATTACTTAGCAGGGGGATCAATTTTAAGTTTCCATATCTTCTGATGATGTTGATACTTTGTAAATATAAAGAAAGAAACATGCAAAACCAAGACTATTGCAACTGATGTAAAGAGGCAAGAGGCATATTCCGTCAGTTTCAACAGCACTTATTTTCGGTGCAGTACTTGGTCTTGTTCAGACCTATTTCTTGTCTTTGGAGATGAAATTCTTCTTGGAATCATGGGTGTAAAACATGTGAGCATCCTCACCATTAGTTTGTTAATTAGTAGTGTTTCCTCCGTGTCAACTTTAAGGATTGCATCTTAACAACACACTTCTTATTTAATTTTAGTCTAATAACTAATTTAAGTGGGCTCAGAATACAACAAAATCCTAAAGTTTGAAGAGTTGCAGTGCCATACTACATTACTGTAATAAATTCCATTCATAATTCGGGAGCATTTTTGTACATTTATAAAGTGACATTGTGTGAACAGTGCACTATTAAGTTGTTCCTTTCTGCTGAGTCTGCTCTTCATCATGTTGTACTTGACACTAAGATCCCTTGGTGCTCCTGCTGTTCTTCTTTCATTAGCCATGCAAGTGGTCTTTTGCGGATTGAAGGATACACAAACTCCTCTTTATGCAGCCGGTAATAGTCTTTTTCCGCCTATTCCATCTTATATGTTTCTTGATTGCCCTATTTTTTACTAATTGGAGATCTTATCAACTGCATGTATGCTTGATTCGGTTTTCTTTGTCCTGTGCCGGAGGTTGATTCTCGCTGACTTTGCAAACATTAAAACATTAATCTATATCTATACTCCCCAAACTATGCTTTTCTGGCCAATAATCATAGCAAGGGAGGTGATCAAAACTATATCTGTATCGATGTTCTTTTCTAAATGTCGCTAAAACAAAAACATGATATCTCTATCATAAAGTATGAAACTGTGAGTTGCTGATTACGTTATACTATTATTCTTGTTTATCTTTTAAGGCAATTTTAGCTAGTGCATTTGCCAAGAAAAATTACGAGAAGGCAACTGCTGCTGCTGCTTCCAGGGTATTACAGGTATGACCACTAATGCTTTCTTATCTCTTCTTCCGTTTTCTTTAGTGCGCACTTCGTTTATTGACCATTTTTCTTGCACATGAGCTTTGTTCTTGGCTTGGGGCTGGCTTCTGTTGTTGGAATGATTTGCAGTTTGGAGATAAATTTTACACAAGATGTTAATTTTCTGCATTTCATTACTGTCAGAGTTACGGTAATGCATATATATTCCAAAATGTTTCTGATCTCTACTCTGATATATGTTCTAGTACATCAATACTGCCTACTGACACCACGATCTATTCATTTATCATCAGTTTGTTGCAGCCACCCACCCAGCCAATAAAGTCATCAAAAGCACTTGTTTTTTATGGTGTCAATTTTGGAGCATCTGGATTCACTGATTCTGCATATTCCATGGCAAGTTTATCGTCCTCTTTTGATAACAGTTTTGTGATTAACAGCATTGTATAACATCTGTTATCCAACTGATCAAGTCAAATACTTGGCTCTCAGGTCGTGGTCACAATTGCAAGCGTTGCAGCACTATTTCTCCTATCTTAAAGCAATGGATTAGTGGGGATCTGGATAACACTAACCATTTACATGTCCCTTCGAATGTTTGCTGGGATCTGGAGGTATAAATTCTCATCACTTGAATAAAAATAAACAGCACAACATAATCTAACTAGCCTTTACCCTACTTTTCTAATTTTAGTAACGGTAACAATGGTAAAAGCTTATGTATCTTTCATTTTCTACTGTCAAAGTTGTTACCATGTGAATCTCAATGTGCAATATCCTTAACATGACTTTTCAATGTAAACTGAACATTTTGCAGGATGGGAACTGGGACATGGCCTTGGCGTTTCCTCAGGAGCGAATTGTCTTGATTTTCAACAAATCGTGAACAGGACTGGAATCAAAATTGACACTTCTCTTTCTAGTTTCTTACCAAACACAATGCAGATTTGCTGAAAATTTAGCCACTTAATCCAAGCAAGACCTTATTTAAGGAAATGTTTATGTTCTTTTCTCAATTCCCACACATCCAACGCAACCAACTCATTCTCTCTCAATTCCCACTTGCCTCTTTCTTACAGGTTCCTTGAAGAAAAACCTGATCATATTCCCGAGAAGGCCTCTCAATAGCTGTGATGAACCCAGTTTATTTCTAGTGGTTGGCAATGCTTGGAAGATAGATTAAACTGCATGTTTGCATTCACTGTCATTTATGATTTGTAGATCTTTCGATGTTTGAATCCAATTTTAGACTTCCCTGATAGGTTTACTTATCTGATAGTCATTTTGTTCCGAATACATATACTGAAATGCCAAATAAGATAGACATGTACATTGATGAACAATAAGTCAAGCTGCTTGTGATTATTATCAATGAAATCAATTCAACGGGAAGCAAGTAAAAAAAAAAGAAAAGAAAAGAGGAGATAGATGAATCAAAACATAAAGTTAAAAGAGATCACCAGCCTTTTTTCAGTCCAAGTGAATATTACTGCAAAAGTAAGCCCCTAGCATCATCATGGCTCTATAAAATTTCAATGTGCTCTTTATGACACTTGAGTATGAACCAATTGTTTCATATTTCCATACCTCTATTCTTAATTCAACAGGAAGTTAAAAAGCAATACTGATAATATGAACAAATGGTCAGTCTTCCACAAGGAAAACAAAGTTTTAATTCCGCACAAATACTAAACGTTGCGCATGAATTTGTCCCTCCCCTATACAAATAAGAAAAATCCTTCACTTATTACCAAAAAAAAAAGAAGAAAAAACAATTAATATGATGGGAAAATTGATGATCATTACACTAAACAGAATTGATTACTGCCACTTGTTGGCAACAATGTCAGCAAGATCAACAACTCTCTGAGAGTAACCCCACTCATTGTCATACCAAGCAATGACCTTCACCATATCATCTCCCATGACCATGGTGAGGGAGGAATCGACGGTGGAGGAAACATCAGTGCATCTGAAATCGACAGAGACAAGAGGCTCGTCGCAGACAGAGAGAATACCCTTGAGCTCGTTGTCAGCAGCCTCTCTGAAGGCAGCATTCACCTCCTCAGCGAAGGTCTTCTTGGTGACCTGGACAACAAGGTCAACCACTGAGACATTGGGGGTCGGGACACGAAGAGCGATCCCGTTGAGCTTGCCCTTGAGGCTGGGCAGAACCAAAGCCACTGCCTTGGCTGCACCAGTTGAGGTGGGGACAATGTTGAGGGCTGCAGCTCTTGCACGCCTTAGGTCACGGTGACTTGCGTCTAGAAGCCTCTGGTCACCAGTGTAGGAGTGGGTAGTGGTCATGGTTCCCTTGATGATGCCTGCCAATCGAACCAAGAAGCAACGAATAAGTATTACATACACCAAGTGACATCTTAAAAGAACAGGTAACATTACTTCAGCAAACAGGGGTAACTTTCTTCCAAAATGGAGAAGATTTTCTGGACAATAGGGGTGACTTTTTGCAGTGTATGCAATGCACCTAGTGTATCCATGTTTTGGCGATTAGCAAATGTGAAGGACTATCCATGTATATTATGAATAACTATGTTTGCGTGGACTATTAAATTCACGTCAAGCACCATGTGTGGACTTAGCACTTCAACATCAAAACAGACACCTGACAACTTCATTTTAGGATAAACAGCACACAAATTTGAAGAATATAGCCGAGTGTAACACCCGAAGAGTAGACGTATTGGACACTTGTAGCCAGAGTCTGAGTAACATAAAATGGACTATAGAGTATATGGAATAGTGATATTAATGTTCTTCTCATTCAACACAGTTCCTGACAAGATCTACATTGGGTTTGTATATAAGTATACCTTCCTTTGGATAGCTTCCTTTGGATCAACATATAAATGAATAATACTAGTGATACGTACCAAATTTCTGGTCGAGGACCTTGACAAAGGGTGCCAAGCAGTTAGTGGTGCAGGAGGCGTTACTGATGATGGTCTCAGCTGGGTCATACTTCTCCTCATTGACACCAACCACATAGGTTGGAATATCACCCTTTCCTGGAGCAGTTATGAGGACCTTCTTAGCTCCGGCTTGCAAGTGCTTACCTGCACCGTCTCTGTCCACAAACACTCCGGTCCCTTCTATCACCAAATCGATGCCCATTTCCCTGCACCATATACATAACTAATTGAGAATTACAAACAATAAAACAGAATATGTGCAAAACTAGTAGTAAGGATTATGATAGTAATTAGAAGAGATTACTGACTTCCAGGGAAGGTTGACAGGGTTCCTGTCTGAGACAACTTTGATGATTTTGCCATCAACTGAGATGCCATCATCCCCAACAGGCTTGACATCAGCATCAAAAATCCCGAGGGTAGAGTCGTACTTGAGCAGGTGGGAAGCTTGTTTCACACCACCAGTGTCGTTGATGACTAGGACATCAAGGGGGGAGTCTTTCCTCCCGTGCCAACACCTCAGGAAGTTCCTTCCGATTCTGCCAAATCCGTTAATGGCTACTTTAAGTTTTGCCTCGACCACTCCTTTCTGGCTGCTTCTTGAGCTACCAACCTAATCATAATATGAAACATGTTTATAATGATAGTTTATACTTGTTAACTAATCTGAGTAAAAAAAAGGTATGCAGGGGATTAGCCTCTAAAAATCCTCCATCAAGACGGTTGAAAACTATTATGTAAAACCATTAATTGTTCCCCAATTTCTGGCTTGAAGAACATTACATAGTTACACAATGGTATCGAGTCCAGATAATTAAGTGTAGTAGGCAACAATGTCAACCAAGTTCATAAGACTTCCTTGTTAGGGTCGAGTTGGCCTTACAATTGCAAGATTGTTTGGCTGTTTGATTCTGAGACACTCAATTGGGAACAGAAATATTTATATAGCCTATTACTCCTCAAGCAATAAGAAGTAGAACACAATTTATTGATTGATCTAAACCATTGTAAATTCTCAAATCCAGGATAAGTTCAACCTTCGAGACTACCTCTACTACTACAAGAGATTCAGACACTCAATTAGTCCAGTGTTGTGTTCTTGGAAATTTTGTTCTGCTTTTTTGAATAAAAACAGCAACAAACTAATATTTAAACTCATTAAGAAACCGAAATATGGTAGCTTTCTAAAAATGTTTGGGAATCTCAACCAAAAGGCGAAGAAAATGGTGCTATGGAGAGAGAGCAAATGAAATTTGAAGAACTTAACTAATGCCATTGTTCTATTGACTACATTAACCTCTCCATTTATGTTGTAGATCAGCACATTAGAGCCAAGTCATGGTAATACAAGACGCCATAAGAACACGTTTATACAACACAATTGGTTAATTCATGCCATACAACCTGCTAAACAGAGAAGCAAGCCAAAAAAAAAAAAAAAAAGGGGGAAACATACAAGCACATAGTCATTGTAAGATGCCATAAATCACACCTATATAACACAATTGGTCAATTGATCATGCCATAGAGAATCAAGCAACCGAAAACTAAAGGAGGAACTTACAGCACTGGTCTGGAAGGCGACTAAGGCGACAAAGTCCTCGGAGCTCTTACGAGCAAAGGGAAGATAAGCCGATGAGCTGTTGAGACCAGAAAACTCGGAGAATCCAGCCTTGTTACACACCTATCAAGCAAGCCACCAATAAAAAAAAACATTAAGTTACAATGCTCATAAGTACTAATAGTATAGTCACACTATGTAGCGTAATTTGAACTAGTAATATGACTACTAACTCCGAACAGAGAGTTACAAGAGAAATGATCACTAGCATTAACGAAGTTTGAAAGTACGAAGCGAGAGAGGGGGAAAGAGAGAGAAGAGAACCCGAAGGGCGGGGTTGGCAATGGAGAGCATGTTAGACGCCATGCTCCTCCCTCAGCAGAAGAAGCAGCTTACTAGTTGGACAAAGTACAAGGAAATGAGAAATGAAGGAAGTTTATGGTGATATAATCTAAAACTGTTATGACAAGAGTTGTTGATGTCCATTAAAAAGAAAGGGATAAGATTTTCGATAGCCCCTTGATCAATGTATGGTTGTGCTTTTGTTCCTTTCCTTAGTTCATTTCTCCACCCCATCATTTTGCTTGCTTCCCCTCACTCTCTACATGGCTCCACATGCTGATTAATGGTGGGGCCCACTGCCTAATTTTTCACCTCTCGTTCACTTGAGGCTGTGTTGGACCGGAAAAATGTGTTTCGGTTCGGATAAACCTGAGTTTAACCCAAACCGACCTTGAAAAAGCCGTCTTTGAACCGTCATTTAAGGTGGTTGTCAAAAGACGCCCCCATTCAAGATGGTTCTCAATTGTAAGCTTGGTTGATTTTGAAGGTTTTTCAGCTTTTGTAGAAATTCAGTTTACATTACCAACAAAAATCCTCATGTTTGCTTATTTCATTTTCAGAAATGACAACTAAAAAGTGCAAATAACATAAAGTATTTTCCGAAAAATAAAATTTGAAAACTAAAAACCACACCACACAATCAACCAACCTTCAAATTTATTATAGACTTGAAATTGAGCCAAATTCATGGCCTAAATAAATGACCAAATTGTAGAATTTCAAAATACATCCCGAGCTTGTCATTTGAAATTCTTCTCCTTCCTTACCTGATCCGGTCTAATTTGTAGTTGTGTCCATTAGTTAAAGAAGTTGAACCAATCCATTAGTTAAATGTGTTGAACCAACTCGACCCATGAGCAAAAAAGTGTACGAAACCCAACCCAATACAATCCGTTTAAATGGGTCGGTCCAAATCGTCTCGTTGCCCCAGTCTACTTTGATGCATACCTGAGTAATAACGTAAACAATCAAATACTCTACTTCATTCGTTTCATATAGTAGTTCTTGTCATTTGTTTTTCTGAGGTCAAAGTTTATAAACATTGACAATTAATTTATGAAAAGTTAAAATGATTCACAGACTAAAAAATAATATAGTTAGATTCATTTTAAATAGCACTTCGAAAATATCATATTTTTGTAATTTGTATAGTTATAGAATTATAATTATCTATGATCAAAGTGTCGTTTCGTAGACCGTGAAAAAACAAATGACAAAAAGAACATGGAACGAAGGAAGATTACATGGTTAAAAATGAACTCTAGAACCTCTTTTCACATTATTGTTTAGGAACGGATTTTCTATCAAAAACTACATTAAGTTTTCCACTTTTTGTGGGAAACTACCTTTTATAAACAATTTTGCGAAGAACTACCTTTTATGACAATTTTATTTGTTAAACACTACCAATTGACAGAAAAGCGGTAATGAGGTTAAATTGGAGTTATAAAATAACCGTTCTAGCCTCCTTCATTTCATTCTCCTTCTATTTCTTTGAATACCATCGTTGTCAACCTCTCACTCTCTTTTTATAGTTTCTTTCAATCTCACCATTAAAAGCTTAAGATTCGTACAAAAAGAAGCAAATATTAGTAACAACCACCCAACTATTAAGGTGCTTTCACAAATCTCATCGACAACTTTCTAATTTGAAGAGGATACATCCAACCTAAATCTCCAATTAAGAACCCTAATTTATTTTATCTCAAGTAATTTAAAAATAGGGTCATGATTCATATATATATATATATATATATATATATATATATATAACCTTGAAAAAAGAAGTGAGGGAGAGAAATACATAGAGAGAAACAAGATTAAGAGAAGTAGATGTATCGAAGAAATGAGAAAGAGAATTAGAGGAAAGTTTGGATAGATTTACAGCATCTAATACAAAGAGGGGGTTAAAATAGTCTCTTCATGCCTTAAATTTAACACGATTACAATTATTCTATTAGTTGGTGGGCTTTAACAAATATATGGTCATAAAAGAAACTTTCTTGCAAAAAAAAAGTTATAAAAGGTAGTTTTCCACAAAATATGCAAAACTTAAGTTAGTTTTGGCAAAAACTCCTTTAGGAATTAAAGAAGTGTGTCAGGTTGGTATTGCACCTAACTCAACAGATTTTGATTGTAATCTCACACTCAGGGAAAAGTTTTATTTCAGAGTCATAGGGCAAATATTGTATTGGTTTTGCCGGCAAGGGAAGTTGCAGGAAGAAAACAAGTATTTAGATGAGATAAAATGAAAGATCTGCCTCCTAATATTGTAACTTATACTCCCTTCGTCCCCTATTTAACTTTCATAAATCTCAAATATTTTGTCCCTTATTTAGCTTTCAAAACCCAAAAATCACCAAGACTTCACTATAATACCCCCAACTAACTCACCAATACAATAAAAAATCTTACTTTCTCTCTCCAATCACTTTACTTTTTAGGTTTTTTACCCTCTCTCAATCAATATCTCTCTCTATTAATTTATTCTCTCACAGTAATATCTATCTCTAATATTTTTAATGCTTAGCACATGGGTTCTCCTACAAGGGTAAAATAGACCAAAAAGCCTCTCCTTAATATTTTTTTTTTTTTGGAAAATGGTGAGCTGTTATTCCATTCTCCAAAAGGATACCAATGTGGTACCCTAATTGGATCAAATCAAACTGTCAATACAAGCAGGACAAATCAACTTATTTGCTACAGGCCTAAGAGAAGCACAATAACAATTACATGTTACAAAATTTGTAATATCTAGCATACACTTGGAATTGTATGCTTCTAATGATTTAATCTCCATTCCTTCTCTGATTCTTGAACGCCTTGAGGTTCCTTTCTTTCCACAGTTCATAAACTGTGGTGGTAAATGCAGCTCTAATGGTCTTTGCTTTTATGTTGTTGCCTCTGCAGTGACCTTTTAGCCATTGCAGTTCATGTGTGAGGGACAAAGGTCTTCTAACCACACTCAACCATTGCAACACCCTGCTCCAAACTTCTCCACTAACAGCACACCTGAAAAATAGATGGCTACTACTCTCTGCTTCTCTACAACAAAGGTAGCATCTGTTAACTGTACCAGATACATTCCCCTCTTCATCAAGTTATCTATGGTGGCAAGCTTATCTGATGCAGCCATGAGAGCTATTACTCTGTGTCTAGGAATGTTCATGCTTTCCCATATTGTTTTTGCAAACTGGAATTTATGACCTTTGCCTCTAAAAACTTCATATGCATCACCAATACTCAACCTGTCATCCCTAACCCATTTTTGCACAGCTTCCTCCACCCTATCTCCATATCTACTTGTCAGTTCATCTCAGAGCTTAAGTAATTTCCTCCAAAGCCAGGAATCTCCTTGCTTCCCTCTCACTAGCCAGAACCCATCTTTAGCAAGGTAGTACTTCATTGTCCATGTTTTCCATAAGGACTAATAATGAGAATTTAGTTTCCACACCCATTTCACAAAAACTGCTTTGTTCCATGCCAGAATTTCTTTTATATTCATGCCACCTTCAGTATCTGGCTTGCACATACACTGCCAACTCTTAAACACCAGCCTTCTATGATCAGGTGTGCTTCCCCATAAAAAATTGCAGCAAATACTCTCAATTTGAGAGATAACAGCCTTAGGAAGCATAAAAGCTGATGCCCAAAATGCTTGAGCTCCAAAAAGAACAGAATTAATCAATTGTATCTTACCAGCATAGCTAAGATATTTGTTGGTCCAATGACTCACTTTACTCCTGATGCTGTCAATGAGGGGCTGGCAGAGGGCTGTAGTTAGCCTAGTTGAAGAGAGAGGGACCCCCAAATATCTAAAGGGGAGGTGTCCTTCAGTGAATCCTGTATGCTCCAGGATCTGATTTTTAACCTCCTGAGAAACTCCACCAAAATAGACACTAGTCTTCAGAGGGTTAGCATGTAATCCTGACATGTCGGAGAACCTTTGGAAACAGTCAACTAAGGTTTCCACAGCTGGGACATCTCCTCTTGCAAATAGAAGCAAATCATCAGCAAAACTAAGATGAGTGATATTAGCTCTCACACATCTAGGGTGATAGCTGAAGCTGGAGGTTGTGCTAACTTTTCTGAGCATCCGAGAAAGAATTTCCATACTCAAGACAAATAAGAGAGGTGACATAGGATCTCCTTGCCGGACTCCTCTAGCACCCTTAAAATACCCCTCAGGAACACCTTGAAAGCTAATAGGCCTCTCCTTAATATTTGTACCATATTAGTTTTTGAAAGCTAAATAGCGGATGGAGGGAGTATAATACTTTGATAAATGGTTATAGCCAATTCAGTTTTAGTTAGATGTGCAATCAGCTCTTTTATTAGATGTTGAGAGATGGTAAAGGCTGATATTTTGCCTCTAAAGGCCTTGATCTTAGGATTCTACAAGGAAGGTAAGATTAGAAAAGTCGCTCCATTGGACAATTTAAAAGGGGATTTTCTAGCTGGTACCCCTATGGTATTGCAAATTTCAAGTGGTACACATTCTCATTTTCTTATTTCAGGTGGTAACCTTGTGATTTGTTTTTCTGAAACTCCGTGAGCTTTGAAGCCTTTGCCGTTAGTTTTTGCTGAGTTCCCCATTTTTCCCTTAATTAAACGCTGCGTGTAGTGGGTTATTTTGCATTCAACGGGCAAAACTTCCTTCCTCTAATTACTCTTACTCACTTTATTTGCTCTCAGATCATCATTTCAATTTTATATCCCTTCTCTCTGTTATAGCAAGGGTTTCATTGTGTGATTGTTGAAGATGAAAAAATTAGGGTTCCAGCGATACCGGTATTGCATTTTGAAGCAATTGTGAAAAGAGATTGGAAGGCAGAGAGAATGGGAATATGTGTAGGAGAGAGAAGGGGAATATGGAATGCTGAGTCTGGGTATGCTTAAATAAGAGGGATAAGAAGAAATAGGAGGGAAATTTTCGTGACAATTGGAGGGAAATAATATAGTGGGTATTTAAGCCATCTCTAAAGCAAAGTTAAATGGCTAAACCATCTTTATACAACCTCTAACAAAGCCACGTAACCCATTTGATGGCCAAAACTAATGGGCCTTGCTTAAATGGTCACAGAGTGTCAAAAAAACAAACCACAAGGTTACCGCCGAGAATATGAAAATGAGAATGCATACCACTTGGAATTTGCAATACCACAAGGGTACCAGCTGGAAAATCCCATTTAAAAAACTTGACAACCAGAACTTTGATCCAAATCCTCAACTATACTTTTTGGCACTTATTCTAGAACTAGTGTGAAAGGTCCGTGCATTACACACGGGCTAGACTGGAAGCAATTTAATTAGCAAGCTTAAGTAGGTAATTACAAAAATAAATTGCTCGAAATAATTGATTTTGATGATACAATATATATGTTAATATGCATGTATAACCAAAATATTACAAGCTATGTACATTCAAGCATTATACTTAACCTTGGTTGCATTGTTTCAATGGTTGGGCTTTTAAATGAAAAAAAAAATATTAGTACACGAGCTAAAATTATATGAGTAGTTTTTTTTTTCAAACTAATTTCTGATAGTAATCCAACATATATAATTGTGTGTTTTTAATCATTCTATATCTTTTGAATTATTAACGGTCAAAGTATAAAAAGGTGTATCACTTCCTCCAATCCTTTTTAATTGCCATTATGGAGTTGTATTTCTTTTTTATCTGAAATAAGTGTTGTTTATCTTTCAATGCATTTATATAGTTTTAATTTTTAAGGATTTTTCATGGGGAAACCCCTTATAAAATGGACGTTTTGGAAAAAACCCCTTATAAAATCTTTTTTTGTGGGGAACCCCCGTATAAAAACAAAAGCCCTTGATGAACACACCTTAAGCCATTTTGCGACCAGTTTAAATACGATTCTGACCGTTTTACCCTTAGCCTTTCAGTCCATATATTTGTTTAAAATATATTATATGTGCTTAAAGGCTAAGGGCAAAGAGGTCAAAATCTCATTTAAAATGGTCGGAAGATGACTTAAGGTGTGTCACTATGACCTTTGGTTTTTATAAGGGGGTTCCTCACAAAGTTTTTTTTATAAGGGGATTTTTTCCAAAAAGTCTATTTTATAAGGGGGTTCCTCACATAAAACCCTTTTTTCTATTATACCCTCTTTTTCATACTCATATAATAATGCATTTCTTTTTCCAATACAAAGAGTAAAGGGTACTTGAGGCATTTCATTATGTACTAATTGTATATCTTAATCTATGTGCAAAAGCACACACCAAAAAAATAAATAAATAAATAAATAAAAACAAAAAAAAAAAACTGTGTGTTATTACGATTGTTATGTATATATATAGACTCCTTAGGCTATTAGAACTCTATGTTGAATTAGTCTTGTTGATCTAGTCTTTAGTCTTCCTGTTTTTTAGGAGTTGTTACCTCAACATTGTAACTATATATACGGCTATTTGGCCATTTGTGAATGAAAGAATTACATCGATTAAACTTTAATATTTCATGGTATAAGAGTTGAAAGACTGAAAAACGCTTCCGCATAAACTCACCATCTACCCATACATGGCTGGCGGTCGATGGTGATAAAAATGCACCTTTGGTTGGACCGTATACCTCATGTCGGGTGATAATCTTGGCTCCTTGATAACCCACATCCAACTCAAGGGGGAGAATTATAATGAATAGGCGATGGCTATTCGCACCGCTCTCCGTGCTAAGCGAAATTTTGGTTTTGTCGAAGGTAATGTTGTTAAACCTTCTGACCCATCTTCCGACATTGAAGATTGGTGAATGATTAACTCCATGGTTGTGTCATGGATATTTAATACGATCAAACCTACCCTTTGATCTCAAACACCTACGTTGAGATTGCAAGGGACTTATGGGATGATTTACGTCAACGGTTTTCGATGGCTAATGGACCTTGTGTCCATCAATTGAAATAAGACATAGTATTGTGCAAGCAAGGGGGGCGACCAATGGTTGATTACTATCGCCTCTTGAAGAAATTATGGGATGATCTCGGGAATTATGAACGTATTCCGAGCTGCACTAGTACCGGCTATAAAGGCAATATTACTGCGGATCTAGTCTTTGGGCAAGAAAACGAGCGTGTACATCAATTCGTCATGAGACTTGATTAGCGTATGTTCGAAACAGTTAAATCTCACATACTTGGAAGGGATCCACATCCCAACACTACTCAAGCGTATGCTATTGCTATTCGAGAGAAACTTCTTCGTAATGCCAGCAAATAGAAGGATGATCGACATGATGCTGTGAGTTTCGCTGCTCGAGTAGATCGCTCTCATTTGTTCTACACCAAGCTCGTCAAATCGAAGCTGACCTGCCCTCACTATCGACAGACTAGACACGATGCTCAGGGCTGTTTTGCCTTTCATGGGTACCCCGAGTGGGAAGGTGATCGTCCGCGGACAACGTTATCGAAGCTGCTTGCACGTGGTCGTGGATCAGGTGATGGGGCGTCCTTTTACTTCTCGTTCAGGTGCTGGTGGACGGGGAGGACGATCCAAGGGAGCTGCTGGGCTGGGCAGGGTGGCACTACTGGCTCGACTACTACTACTGGGGTTTCCACCGTCCCACAGCCCACTCTCGAACACTTTTGAATGCACTATCTGCTCATACTGCTACTCCTTGTTCTGCTGAGAATCAAACGGGTAAGCCATGTGATACTTATTGGTTGATTGATATGGGCGCTTAGTACCATATGACGGGAAAGTTTGAATGTTTCGTCGATGTACATAGCATTCCAGCGTGCCCTATTGGACTTTCGAACAGATCCTCCGTGTTTGCAACAATGGAAGGCAGCGTTGTTTTAAATAACAACCTTATTGTACATTGAGTGCTCTATGTTCTCTATTTATGCTGCAATATAATTTTCGTTTCATAATTGCTTGTTGAGACTAATTATAATGTCACTTTCACTAATAAGCTATGTTTCATACAGGATTGCATTTCGATGACCCGGATTGGTGTGGGTGAACTGAAGGTTAGGGTTTATGTCGTCGATTCCGGGGCGTCTCAAACACTGCTTTAAAGTTTTTAAATAATATTCTGTTGGTAGTTACAGTATGAACTCGAATGATACGATAAACCTTGTGATGTATGTTTTTGGGCAAAACAAACCCGTTATGTTTTTCCTACTAGTTCTAATAAAGCCAGTGATATATTTGATTTGATTCACTGCGATTTAAGGGGTCCATATTGGGTTCAATCTTCTTGCGGGGTTTCGTATTTTCTTGTAATTGTGGATGATTTTTCACGAGCCGTTTGGCTTTATTTGCTAGCTAAAAAATCATAGGTTGCCACTGTTTTTAAACGCTTTTGTGCTATGGTTCATAATCAATTTAAGAAATTTGTTAAGATTGTCAAGTCCGATAATGGGATGGAATTCAAATGCTTGAGGGATTATTTTTATGATAATGGTATTCTTTTTCAATCTTCGTGTACTGATACTCCATAACAAAATCGGCTGAACTGGAAAATAGATATGTTTCGAATGTGGACCGGGCCTTGAGGTTTCAAGCTCAACTACATGTTTCTTTTTGGGGTGAATGTATTTTAACAGCCGGATATTTAATTAATCAAACTCCTTCTAGTGTCCTTATGATGTTCTACTTGGGAAATCAGTGGATTATGGGATGTTAAGTGTGTTTTGGGTGTTTGTGTTTACGCTCATCACCAAAATCGTGATAAGGACAAATTCGGACCACTTAGTAGGCGTTGTATTTTTATTGGCTATCCATTTGGGCAAAAGGGGTGGAGATTGAATGATATGGATACAGGTGTTTTCTTTGTGTCTCGTGATGTTGTGTCCTATGAGACTTTGTTTCCATATGCTAATGATGTGTTACAGCCACCTTCGGATTCTTCTCCTCCATTGACGGATTCATATATATGTACTTGCAACTGTGTGGGAATTGCCTCCTTCGCCCTCCTCCGTATGGGTTGATGACGCAATGACAAGTGGTCCTCTTCCCTCGTTGCGGTCCTCTACAGCCAGCAGCTTACCACCCATCTCACCACCACTTGTTACAAACCCATCCACTGCCCAGGACGCACCTCCAGCTACTATGGGTGGCGGTTCGGACAGTGCGTCCACTGTTCCTGGTGGCGAGCCTACCGCCTCGGCTCCTGCTCGTGCTCCTTCATCTGCCACACGTGCTGGTGGACGCTCCTCACCCACACAATGTGCTCTTCTTGGTCGAGGATTGCGTACTCGTACTCCCTCTGTTCGCTTACAAGGTTTTGTGTCTCATACTACTCGTTGCATAGACCCCAATCATTCATCTTGTTCCCTCGATCCATCTGCGTCATCAGGTAAATGCATCTATCCTATAGCTAATTATGTGACTGGGGATAAATTCAGTACTACTCATAAGCGCTTTTTAGCTGCTATTACTGCAGGCGTGGATCCTGTGTCTTATAATGATGTTGTTCGTCATGCTCATTGGCGAGAGGCTATGCAAAAAGAAATTACAGCTCTTGAACAAAACAACACTTAGACTTTGACGGACTTACCTCCCCGGACGAAGGCTTTGGAATGCAAATGGGTCTATAAGACCAAATATAATTCTGACAGGAAGATCGAGCATCCTAAGGCTCAATTAGTCATCTTCGGCTAGCACCAACGAGAGGGGATAGACTACACGGAGACATTTGCTCCCATTGCCAAAATGACCACCGTTCGTTCCTTTTTGTCTGTCGTTGTGGCTCGTAATTGAGAGGTTCACCAGATGGATGTACACAATGAATTCTTCCATGGGGATTTGCAAGAGGAGGTTTAGATGAATCTTTCTCCGGGATTTTCCTCGTCTACCTCTTCGGGAAAGGTATGTCAATAGAAGAAATCATTATATGGGTTGAAACAGGTTCCCCGTTGGTTTGCAAAATTATCTACTACATTGAAGCAATGTGACTTCCGTCAGTCATATGCCGATTATTCTCTTTTTACTTATGCCAAAAAGGCCATGTTTTTAAATGTTCTTGGTGTATGTCGATGATCTCATTGTCGCCGAGAACAATGCTCATGCCATTCGTCTATTTAAGTCTCATCTCAGTACTTGCTTTCACATGAAAGATCTCAGGATCTTAAAGTATTTCCTCGGTATCGAAGTCGCTCATAATGGTGATGGTATGTTTCTTTGTCAACGCAAGTACGCGTTAGACATTATCTTGGAGGTGGATTTGTTGGGTTCGAAACCCACCACTTTCCTACTTGAGCCGAATCACACATTGGCTCCCCCAAGTGGCGCTCCATTTGATGACTTGGAGCGTTATTGTCGTCTTATTGGTCGCTTGATTTATTTTGTGATCACTCGTCCTGAATTATTGTATTGTGTACACACGCTCGCTCAATTTATGCAAAACCCTCAAGAGGTGCTTTGGGAGGCAGCTCTCCAAGCGGTTCGGTACTTGAAAGCTAATCCGGGTCAGGGTATTTTTCTTCGTTCGGATAATGATCTCCAATTGTCAGCTTATTGTGACTCCGACTGGGCTAGTTGTCCTATGACGCGTCGCTCACTTACTAGTTATTTTGTTCTTCTTGGTGCTTCTCCTATCTCTTGGAAAACCAGAAAGCAACATATGGTTTCCGCTCCTCTGCCGAAGCCGAATACCGCTCCATGGCTTCCACCTATTGTGAACTAAATTGGTTGTGTACTCTTTTTGGCAATTTGGGGGTTAGACTTAAGCTTCCTATGCGCTTATATTGTGATAGTCAAGCTAATATTCATGATGGGGCCAATCCAATTTTTCATGAGCGGACTAAGCATATTGAGGTAAACAGTCACTTTGTTCGGGATGAGATACAAAACGGGACAATTGCTATAAGTCATGTTCGTACCATTGAATAGCTTGTGGGCATCCTTACAAAGGCCCATGGGCAGCAACAGTTCGATTATCTACTTCACAAGTTGGGCATTTGTGATCTTCATACTCCAACTTGAGAGGGAGTATTGCGGTTGTTATGTATATATATAGACTCTTTAGGCTATTAGAACTCTATGTTGAATTAGTTTTGTTGATCTAGTCTTTAGTCTTCCATTTTTTAAGAGTTGTTACCTCAACACTGTAACTATATATACGGCTATTTGGCCATTTGTGTAAAAGTCTAAAATGTCATTTATTTAGGATCAAAGTATATATAAAAGGAATCAAAAGGTGCTCTAACGGTTAGGACTTAGGAGTATCGGTATCCAATAGGGTCCAACGAGGCTAAGATTGAATCAATTCCTGTATACCTTTATCATTTGTGTCTCATCTAAAGCCAATTAAAAAATGTGTACATTTTAAATAAGTATTTATACCCATACAAATACAGACATTATAAGTGTAACTACCATCAGAAAATGACTTAAATAGTAACTATAAGTTCAAAAATAATCCCAACGAATAAATCAAAAATCTAACTACTGGTATAATTTGTTGGCATCATTATGATAATGTTGTAAAAAAGAGTTCATTATGTTAATAAAAACAAGCATGCGCGCAGCAGAACAAAACTAATACGTGGCCAATGAGAGAGAACTAATACCCCATGGCAATGATGTATGTAAGCATCAGGCAAAGCACATGTAGAAGTTGCATTGAAAGTAATGATGGCGTACGGTCCAAAGGCACAGGATTGGTACCAAAGCACAACAATTAATGCCATGGTAAACTACCGTTTTTTATATATAGAAGATAATAGTGCATGAGAAGAACTCTGAACGGCCTCTCAACTCTATAGAAGTATGATTACCAGTGATTGTCAACCGAATATTCATAGATACAGGATTTTAATATTTTCTTTCCCTGAGAATCAACATTTTAATGGAGCAATGCAGGTTTTTGAGAGAAATAATGCAGCTAAGAGGTATGGCTCCTCAACAAGTAGTGCTATCAAAGTTATACAATGGAAATTGTTAGACACAAAAGGAGGACTTGGCTGTAAAATTGTGCAAGGATGTTGAAGCTAGACGTCGTGATTGAGAGATTTTGAGGATACCATAAAATTGGATTTGGAATCTGAAACAGAAAGACGGACATCGGTTGTTCATTTGTAATTCAGGTTTTTTGAGAACTTTTTTTTGAGAAATTGGATGAAAATTATTCTCTTCCCCCCTTTTGAAGTTTTAAAGTTTAGCATTGAAATGTAAAAGGAGTTTTATCATTATTGGAAAATTGTTGTCTATTGGATTCTTCATGGGAACAATGGTTTTATTATGATTGTAGTTTTGAGCATCCTGCAGTCCAATCAAGTGAGTGTGGTGGTTTGCTTATTTGTCTTATTAAAAGTACTATGTTATTTGTTTTTGGTCTTTCTTTTTTTTTTTTTTTTTGGTAATTACACAAATGTTATTTCTATTAAATACTCTTTAGGCTTATTTTGCCAGAATACCTTGAACAGTGGAGCTGGTCACCTTCTTCTAAAGGTTCATACACTTCATGATCACCATGGTCTTTGCTATTTGTTTGCAACCTCAAACCAAGCTATGTATTTAAGGTATTGTATTTGGCCTATAAAGAAAGTTGGTGGAAGAAGTGAATATCCATCAATTGGCAATTTTATTGACATTGGATTATAGTGTTTATTTTTCCCTTTTAAAATGGAAGGAAGTTTTGTTGCCTTCATGAGAGATTTCTTTATTGATGAGTGTGTTTCAAAACGACATCTCTTAATTAAATTGAAGGGTTTCAATATAACTGTGTAAGCTTAGCCTCATAATAGGTGATAACTAGTTTTTAGACTACTTTTTAGCATTCATTTCGCTTAGTTTTAGTTGCCTTTTTTGTGTTTATAGTAGCTTCTTAGTGCATTTAACCCCTCATTGTTCTAGATCACGTTTTGCCATGTCCCTCTGTGTTTCTTTCGCCTTTTATAGGTGAATTGGAGCCATTTTCGGATAAGTAAGGAAGAGGGGAGCTCAAGGGAATTCACCAAGAGCAAAGAGGAGCTGATGGTCGTTACCTAAAATGACACACCAAACATGCTGCAAGCAACCCTGCAGAGAAGCCAAGGCAAGGAGGAACGTTCCCCCCCTCCCCCCAAGAACTACCTTGTACGACCGTTTGACAGCCAAAATGGCCGTTCCGTGGGAGGGAAACGACCGTTTTCCCTCCTAAATGGCTGTTTTCCCTCCTTCGCCTTCAGGAGGAACGTTTCCCCCATCCTTTTTGCTGAGCTAGAATGTTTCCCGAGGATATAAACAGGTGAGACTTAATTGAAAGGAGGGGAGCTGACTTTTGCATTGTGAGCTCATTCTCTCTAACTTTTCTCTAAAACTTTTCTTATATCTTAGTATTTGCTACTTTTAGCCAAGTTCTTAACTTTAGAGTAATTTATGGTAGATTAAGCATTGGTTAGTAGAGATCTTCACTTTGTTTGTAAGAATCTTCAACTCTCTATCTCTTTTATTTGAATCTTTATGTTGTAATTGTGCTCAAACGTGGTTTGGATGTTGAATGAAATAGTTTATCGCTCAATTATTTCCATGATTTGTGAGTAATTTAATTATTCTAGGGTTGAGGTAAGCCTCAATATGTGATTGATGATGAATGGCGACCCCTTTCCCTACCTTATTTCTCATTTCTCATCATGTCAAGCTATGCATGCCAAGTGTTTGTTAAAATGATTGATCACCATTTTACCATATTTTAGACCTTGTTAGACCTTGAAAGGGGCTAATCATTGTTAGGAAAAGTCCGAGTTTGAACTTAGGATAATTCTCACGAAAGTAGAACACAATCCTTTGTGATTTCCTTTTAATCGAATTTGTTCTTAATGGGTTTGAACTTGTGATTAGAGTGTTAGAAATAGACCTTAAGCATTTGTTGGGCACATTATTACACTCCGAAAGGAGGTAGTAATTAGTAGATTATCCTTGGTGGAATGAGTATTTATATTAGGGTTTGGGGGTTGATTGTTCGTTATTAATTTGCATTGTTGGCAAACCTTGATCCTAGGATTCTTTTAGTTTATTGATCTCTCGTATTTAATTGCTCATTGTTTAGCTTTAGTATCGATTCTCATCTAGTCTATTTCTCTCCATCACTTTAATCATTTGGTTTACATTGCATAAATCTATTAAAGGCTAGTGTTTAGCAACGAGTCCCTGAGGATCGATATTTTACTATTTTGATAAACACGTGCACTTGCAGATCTATCAAGTTTTTGGCGCCGTTGCCGGGGACTAGGCGTTATCATTAGGCTTGGTGATTAAGCGAGATTAAGCCACTTTTATTTTACTTTTTATTCCTTGTTTTATCACTCTTGTGTTTTTGTTTCTCTTGTGTAGGCTATCTCTTGTATGCCCCACAAAAAGGGTGCTAGAAAGTCCTCTCTCACTCTTGTCACCCCTATCAAACAACTCATACTCAAGGGAAGACGGACTTCAAGGGATCAACTCGACATGGCAACCCTTGTGACTATGTGTCCCCGAACGACTACGAACACACGTCCGGCATTGCTAAGGCGAATGTTGATGTCAACAGTTTCGAATGCAAGCCATCCCTCCTCTCCATAGCGTCACATAACCAGTTTGGGGTACCCCAATGGAGGATTGCAACCTCCACTTCAACACCTTCCTCGAGTTATGTGACACTCTAAAGATAAGTGGGGTGTCCCAAGATGTCATCCGGTTGAGACTCTTTCCCTTCTCATTGAGGGATAAGGCTCACGCTTGGCTTCACTCCATAGCTCCCTGGTCCATCATTACATGAGCCCAACTTTCAAAGGCCTTCATGGAGAAGTTCTTCCCTCCATCCAAGATGATCACATTGAGAAATCAATTGTCATCTTTCTCTCAAAAGGATGGGGAGAGTCTATATGAAGCATGGGAGCGACTCAAGGACCTTCAACTACCATGCCCCAACCACAAGATTGAACATTGGTCCCTCTTGCAGACATTCTACAATGGAATCTTGCCTAACACAAGGCTCACCATTGATGCAGCAGCGAGAGGTGCTTTGATGAAGAAAAGCTTAGACGAGGCCCACAAGCTCATTGAAGATATCGCTCAAAACCATCAATCATGGGTCAACGAGCATGCCACCAATAAGAAGAGTGGTGGGAGGTATGATGTCAATGCTATTGATCATTTAAACTCTAAAATGGATGCCATTAATCTCAAGTTAGACAAATTGAATCATGTGAATGTTTCTTCTTGTCAATCGTCTACTTGTGAAATTTGTGGTGTGGTTGGTCATAATGCTACTTCTTGCCAATTAGAGAAATTTAGTGAGCCAACTTTGGAACATTTATGCTATGTTAATGCTCCCAGAAATGATCCCTATTCGATCACTTACAATCTGGGTTGGAGAAATCACCCAAATTTCTCCTATAGGAACAATGCTCCCCCTCCCCAAGGCGTTCAAGGCCAACAATTTCAAGGGCCTCCGGGATTTCAAGGCCCTAGGCCTTCTTACAATCCCCCACCCCTTAAGCCTAATTTGGAAACTCTCATGGAGAATTTTGTGGTGACCCAAACAAAAACAAATGAAGAGGTTAGGAAGCAAGTAAATATGATGGAGAATGCCCTCAACCAATTGACCTCTAAGGTTGATTCTATTGCCACTCATAATAAATTGCTTGAAAATCAAATCTCCCAAATCGCTAATTCCTTATCCGTTAGACCTCGTGGGACTCTCTCAGGGCACACCATTAATCCAAGAGAACAATATAATGCTATCACTTTACTAAGTGATACTCAATGTGAGGGGTCTAGGATGATTGAGGTGAGGAATGAACATGATAACGAGCTTGCTAAAAATGGTTTGGGTGTTGACAAAACAATTGAGAAAGAACCCGAAAATGTGGCTCCTAACCCTTACATTCCCCCCTCCTTTTTCCTCAAAGGTTTGCTAAGGTTAAAATTGAGAGGCAATATGGAAAATTCTTAGAGGTTCTTAATAAGAAATTGCATGTCAACATTCCTTTCATTTAGGCTATCACCCAAATGCCAACATTTGCCAAGTTTTTGAAGGAAATCTTGTCTAACAAGAAAAAATTGGAAGAATTTGATACCGTAGCTTTTAACTAAGGAGTGTAGTGCAATCATTCTAACTAATTTGCCTCCTAAACTTAAAGACCCCGGTTCATTTTCTACTCCATGTGTTATTGGCAATGTTGTAGTTGATAATTCTTTGTGTGATTTGGGTGCTAGCATTAGTCTCCTTCCTTTGTCTATGTGCAAAGGACTCAAAATGGATGACATGAAACTCACCACAATTTCTTTGCAATTAGCGGATGGTTCCATTAAACATCCTATCGGTGTCCTTGAGAAAGTCCCTATTAAGGTTGGGAAGTTCATTGTCCCCGTTGATTTTGTTATTCTTGACATAGATGACAACTCTCGAACTCCCATCATTCTTGGTAGGCCATTCCTTGTCATCATTGAAGCGGTCATTGATGTTAAGGGTATGATGCTTAGCTTGACTGTTGGCAATGAGAAGGTTGATTTTGCTTTATCTAATGATTTGATACCTTCACCCTTTGATAATTCTTGTTGTAGAATTGATCATGATCTTAAGGGCCCCACAAGTGATGCAAACAAGCACTCTCTAACCCCAAAGACCAAGAAGAAAGCAACACCAAGTGTGAGGAATAGATTGATTTACAAGGTCAATAGGTTGTCGGAATGGAAGCCTAAGCATTGTGGAGATAAGAAGGGCTTGGAGAAGGTTGCTACCTTAAGCCTTTTCGAGCCCCTTCAACCAAATGATGACAAGGAGTCGAGCTCATGACTTTAAGCGAGCGCTCTTGGGAGGCAACCCAAGCCTTTTCACCTTTCTTAGCATTTAGACACCTTTTTCTTCATCTTTACATCTAAACTACCTAACCCATTACCCCACATTCACCATTTTCCCTCCCTCCCAACCTTAACCCCCAATTCTACCATTGTTGCCTACCCACTTCAAGCTACAAATTTGGGTCCCTTGGCGGTTCATCTAAGGTACTTGGGTAATCAAGGCAAGGTTTTGGATTACTCTTCCACTACTTCACCAACTTCTTGAGGTTCTACCACCTCCATAATTGTGAGTATCTCACCCCTCCCCTCTTTA
>BSSO01001538.1:0-23092 GCA_030267885.1 Mesembryanthemum crystallinum
CCGTATCCGTACCCGTGCAACCTAGATGTAGAGTAACAACCTCTATACATGCTAGTGCAATGTTCTACTAATTTGCAATAACAATTAAGAAAATATTTATAGCTAGAAGCTATAGAGGCTAAAGCCAAAAATCAACGGGATTGATTCTTTATCCATTTATGAATTTTCAGTTTAATTAAATGATAAAGATGTTGTCATGCGGTTTGCTAAACTTAAATTCAAAACTTTTTTTTTTTTTTTTTTTTTGTAGAGATTTACATATCCGTTGAAAATAACAATCCATTTAAGTCAAACTAGAAATAAATTGAAAATATAATTAAACTTCCATAAGAGATGGAAGAGAGGTGCTCATACATAAAAGTTTTTTGTATTTTAGTTATATATGAAAGCGTTTAAATTTCTCAAAAAAAAAAAAAAGTCTCAAATTAGAGAAGTATGATTGGTTGGGCCTCCAAATCGATCATCAGAAGTTGATGGTTGAAGGCCTATCAATTATATATCTCCTAATTATTGATCTACATACTTTACATGTCATCAGTTAACTATTGATTATACTTATCTTCCAATTTTGTCTAGTGATTTTATTTTTTATTTTTTGATAAGAGTCTAGTGATTATTTTTATTATTATTATTATAATCAGCAAAAGATTTTGTTAGGCCCCTTAGCTTGCTAATTAGGGACCGGAAAATTCACTAATTCAGTAGCTTTTACTGTTTGGTTAGTAAAAAAGATCACTGACTAATCTTCCCTAGCTTTTCTCCTGCTACGAATAGGTGAATCCGTTCTTGTTACCAACTCCTCATTTTGTTAGTTTCACTTTAAATCTATCTTGTATACTTTTTTCATCATCTTACCTCACTTTGCTTTGCTTTACATTCCACTCCATATATCTTTGTCATGGAATGAACTCATATTTTCCAACTAGAAGTTTAAAATAATCCTAGAAGCAAAGCTCAATTGGATGAGATATTATAGAACTATGCAAAGCTCTTAAACTACAAGATTGTTAAAACAACAATATGTATTGCGTTTTCCAAATTTTACACATCAATCAATTTATTTTGCTTAATTATACAATATATTGAGAAGATCATGTGTACATGTCATACGACAAAACACCGTACCGCAAAGTCACTTTTGGACGTAAAGAAAGTTATTGAGCTATATAATCTTAATTGAAAGTCACCCAATAATAATCTTTTGTATATATGACGTTCTCACTCAAAGTTGGCCAATTGTACATGTACTTCAAATTACAATCTTTATAAGTTGTAAAGTCGTCCTTAAGTGGTGAACTGTTTGTATTTAATCCTCTATAGTACCGCAAAGGTATTGCTTTCTCCACCCTATGATGATACAAGACAACGCTAGGAGAAAAATGACCACTATAGTATCCCAAAAATTAGGGGTCGTATCTCATGTGTCATCATTGTAGCAAATTAGCTAATGTAATAAAGAACCACCCCACAAAAACATAGTAGTATACTATCTCATTTAAGTTGGTTGATCGATAATTTTATCACATCCATGCTAAGCTAAACTTTAAACATTGTATACAGGATATTTGATATCTTCACTTAGCATATATATATATATAAGAACATGAATAGGTTAACTCAAACTCGACTAAATTATTCTGAAGATAAACTCAATTAAATCAAACCTTGATGAGTATTTGTGTCGTACTAGGTCTACCATTAATATTGTACTAGTACCATAATCATTTTGACATCAATCAAATTAATTATTGATTATTGAAGTTGAAGAAGTAAACTTAAATTGTATTTCTGATCAATTCATCATGATCCGATTGGATCATTCGCCTTTTTACAAAGATTCCGTG
Organism: Mesembryanthemum crystallinum; assembly: GCA_030267885.1. Taxonomy (NCBI): domain Eukaryota; kingdom Viridiplantae; phylum Streptophyta; class Magnoliopsida; order Caryophyllales; family Aizoaceae; genus Mesembryanthemum; species Mesembryanthemum crystallinum. The sequence continues at coordinate 1,845 of BSSO01001538.1, forward strand.
GATCATTTTAGCCACTTTTTGTGGGATTTGAATTTGGGAAAAAAGAAAAGAAAAAAGAATGACCATATATATAATTAACTAGCTAGCTTGTATGATGCTCCCTACGTGTTATGGATGTAAGCCGCATGTTCATTGCTTTTCCTAAAACAAGACCAAACAAGTGTGGATGTTAACTTAAAAATTATTTGCCTCATTTCCAATGACCTGGACTGTGTTCATTATTTCATCTTAATTGAATTATTTGAATTCACTTTAGCTTCGTAATTTACTTTTTCTCTTACATATTACTAATTATTGGAATTAGTTCCATTAATATCATTCAGTTTAGTTCAGTGTCATCATTCGACTAAAATGATGAACATATACCCTAAGGTTTTGTTCATTTTTACTAAGTGATATATGACTTAAACTCAACTTTAATTTGAATATATGTTAAACTGAACTAAATGGATAGTAAATATGTGTGAGACAAAAAGTTAGTTGCAAGCGTACGAAATTGAAGTTAATACATAATACCTCGCTCATTTGTTCCAAAATAAAAATTATACTTTATTTTTAATTTGATTCAAATCAAAATAAATATTATGTTTCCTTATTTGGTACTTTCTCCGTTCCACAAATCTTTACATTTGACTATTCAAGATCAAAGTTGTAAAATTTTGACCTTTAATCGATGAAAAAGTAAAAAGAAATTACATTATTAAACATAATCATTAGATTTATTTTACATAGCATTTTCATAATATCAACTTTTTATAATTGTTGCATTGATATAATAACAGTTGTTGACGGTCAATGTGGCGTCTTGAAGTAGGACCAACAAAAAAGAAAAAAAAGTGGTGTCTTGAAGACGGTGAAAAGTCAAATGTAAAGATTTAAATGGAACAGAATGTACCCTTATATCCTTACTCTTTCTTTATTCACATGTCTCTTTCTTTAAACTTTGTGCAAAAAGTGAGAACGTTCCGGGTATTTTACACCATTTTTCTCTCATTCCTTAAACTGTGTAAAAAGTAATGATTATAACCTTATTTTGAAATAGAGGAATATGATCACAACATTGGGAACCTCCAAGTGTTAGCAGTGTTAGCAGTGTTTGCTAACTTAACCTTTCTTCCTTCACGTTGTTTCTTTTCTCACCTAATTAACTGTGGGCTTATTTAAATTAATCTTATATATCTAAGACATGTTTGGCTCACTAATAAACAAGTGATATCTTGTATATATTATTAGGCGTTCAGCCTTCAACTTAGAGAACATTTATATAAATTTACCAGAGATATATATATGTGCGTTAGGAGGCGTCATTTAGACATACCTAGTTTCTACTCGCCAACATCAAAATTAGCTTTATGTGCCATCCTATACATCATCTAAAAAAAAAAAAAAAAAAAGTACATGCATTTTTAATAGTGGCAAGTCTAGTGTGTCCATTTACACCATAACAAAACAAAAACTTTTATGGTTTATTACTTGCCTTTACGACCCAATAATGCCTACAAATTTGTAATGGTGGTGCTCGCTCCAAACTTTATGTTATACTATAAAGTGTACATTATCAAAATATATATCAAGGAGACGTAGCTCAAATGAGATAACTAAAAAAAGATCAAAGCATGATCGAGATGGTTATAGTACATTAGTACTTCATCACCAATAATCACTTGCCTATTAATTGAGGAATAATCTCTCTCTTGGTTATTTCCTTTCTCATCAGTAAGCTAATTATTCTTCTTTTCATCCTCGCTAAATGGCCGGAGGGCAGAGAACTAAAAGCCTCAGCAAACCATGTATCTTGCTAATAGGTAAATATCATTCCTTACTCATTTTATCATTATTTTTCCGGGTTTGTCTAGGGCGTAGTTAAGGGATGCCTCCCAATGCACTGTATCGAGTATTATTCCTGTCAACAGTCGTAAGGTGGCTTGAACCTTTACCTAACGTTACAAAGTTATAGCTTGTTTATCACTGCGTCAAACATCTCTTGTTTATTATAATTATGCATGTTCTTGATGTACTTACTTGCATCATGTTTGATTACATATAGTGATAGCTGGAATGGAGAGGTTTGCATTCAAAGGGGTGGCATCAAACTTAGTGACATATCTGACTGATGTTGTGAATATGAGCAACTCAGCAGCAGCAAAAGCTGTGAATAGTTGGTGTGGATTTACATCAATAATGCCTCTCTTGGTGGCTCCTCTTGCTGATTCTTTATGGGATCATCACTCCACTATCTTGGCCTCTTCTTCCTTCTACATTCTGGTGAGTTGTTCTTTGTATGAATAAATGCATATCAACTTCATTAATTCTAGATTATATATTGTAGTGGGAATTCCATTAACCTCCCCATTGATGCTCATCATTTTATCACTAAATGATTTGTCTTATTGACTTTTTAAGCATGTTAAGCAAAAGAAGATAAGTGGGAGATTTTACTAATAATGAGTTGGTATGGTGGGGATAATAGTGATCAATATCTTGTATTTACTTTTTTTTTTTTCATATGGGAAGAACTCCATTAAAATTAGAATTGAAACTCGAATCCAAGGTATTAGTATCCTTTGGTGCAAATGAGGTGTGCCATTGCGCTAACTAGCTAGTCACTCTAACTTTAGTGACCAACATCTTATAAACTATTTCCTCTATAGTAGCTAATATTCGATTTGACTATCGTACTATGACGGCGTATAATCTTGAGTATTATTTGTTTTGATATATGTTTTATATAGTGAGTACTATAATAACTAAAGTTAGAGAAAATTTACTTTTAAAAGTTACTGTACGTATAAAATCTAGAAAGTTAATATTTGCATGTTTATTATCATCATACTTAGCTTTTTACATTACTATTGGTAACTTTAACTTTTGACTTTAACTTGGAAAATTAAACAAAAGATTATGGAGTAATTAAGTTTTCAATTACCAATATTACTAAAGGAGAATGACATCAGTGGAAATCTATCCACCTATTCAATGACCATCAATTTTTAAGAAATTAGACCCTCTATATGCCAATGAAGTGTTGTCTAATTATTAGCAATAACATCAGTGATAATTTTGATTACTTTAAATCAACCATGCAGATAATAACACATAGCTAGTGAATATTATCTTTCATATGTGAACTAACCCTTAAGAAAGTTCATTCTTTATTGATAAACCTTTGGGAAAAACCCTACACGTACACTTTATTTGCTTGGTCTAGTGAAAAAAGACATTATCTTACGCTATGTGTATATATGCATATATTATATTATCACCCTCCGATCCATATATATCTCTCAAGATTAAAAAGTGTCACTAATCCCAATCTATATATGTATATAATAAAAACTTTGATTAAAATGTGTGGGTTTGATATAAGCTAAGGTTAATCAATTAATTAAGTAAGTATGATAGAATTAATTAAGACCTTGTATAATAATAAGTTGGTTGGTTGGTGACAATGATGGTTACTGACAAAGCAGAAGTTTTATCCTTGTTGGGCTCAAATAGTTCTATTATTAATATAGTGGTCGACAAAGCAAGTTTTGAGTGATTTAATTTCTTCCCCTTACATCAAATGAAATGCATGCAATGGGGTTTTTTCTGTTTTTCCACTAATGGTGTCCACGGCAAAAATGCACTTACTATATGTCATGTCGTAATAGGAATATGCTGTTAATATCTTCACAAGTTAAGCATTGTTTGTAAGTTGTGTCTAGCTATTTGATGTACATGTGTTAATTTGTGTAAGCCTAATGACCAAGTTCTTTAGCATTATATTGTTGGTTCTATGTGCGTCTTTGGTCGATCGTCCTCTTACTTCCACCAATGGTGCTTTCTAAGAAAGTTGGAGACTATGGTTACATATTGATATCTTCACTCGGAAATATTAGGTTTCAAGTTCTATGCATGGTTAGAAACATATGTTCATCCGCCAAAATAAAAAGAGGGAAAAGAAGTAATTAAGTTGAAATTCCCAAAATTTCTATTTCTTGATAATTATAATGCTTAGATTTTGGAAAGTGAGGTGGAATGGTCCCACAAAAATGAGCAAAAGCTAAAGGTGGTTTAGTAAAAGAAGTTGCATTAGGGGTCATTTTCAAACAATTGATCTACTTGTTGGCTTTGTGTTTGCTAACAACCCTTTTAAAGTTGTCTAGTACACTTATGTACCTTTTTTTTTTATGTGAGAGAATGAAGGGGTACTCAATCTCTAATACACTAAAAATTAAGTTAATTAACTGGCTAGATCAGACTCCATGTACAGATTAAAATTCAAATAATTAGCATCATATTGCAAGATGTCTACCAACTGTGCAGCGCTACAATGCGTATGCAGCTAGATATATATATGTATCTATACGAAGGATGAACAAAGAACACAAATATATACAACAATATATCAGATACTTAGTTTGGTACATATCATATCATCAAGTTACTTCTGCTGATTTTACTTTTCCTTATTGTCAAGGGTCTTGCAACATTAACATCAACAACATTTTCCTGGGCATGGCCAGTTCAAATAAGCAAGACTACTTCCAACACATTCATGTTTTGGTCACTTTGCTTAATTTCGCTAGGCCAAGGTGGTTACAATCCTTCATTGCAAGCCTTTGGAGCAGACCAACTTGGAGAGGAAGAAGAATTGCCTTGTAACCAAACAGATCACAAGAAGTGCACTAACCAGAGGACCCTTTTCTTCACTTGGTGGTATTTTGGTGTATGTACTGGCAGCCTCTTGGGGGTCTCCATCATGTCCTACATCCAAGATACATTAGGCTGGTCGCTTGGGTTTGCAGTTCCTACGTCGATCATGATTGCATCGATTGTGTTGTTTACTTGTGGTTCCAAGTATTATGCATATAATCCGGCTAAGAAGATCATTGATAATCCTAAGCCTCTTGAGTGTATGGTTCATGGTCTCAAAGGTGCAATATCAAGGGTGTTTAACTGTGGCATTGGTGAATCCAATCGGAAAGTTCATCTTCCTGAACTAGAGTAAGGTTTCTTCTTTTTCTTTAATTTGAAGACATGGTTTAAGCTAGAAAGACATGATCACCAAGGATTTTGATCTAAATTCATTTTTGAATTCTTGAATCTGATCTTAGATTTTGAACCTGAAAGTTGATTAGTTTAAATCTTTCTATGCATATGCCTTAATTAGGCCATAATCATTTCATCGTTTCCATACTGCATTCACTCTAGTTTTGTTCTATTTTGGAACTTACTTAACTATACCTCTTATGTCATATATTCATTTAAGGAAATTTCATTCAGTTAAGTTGAGCGATATTGGTTAAAATGAACATAACTTTAGTCATCTCTTCTTACATTGCAAATGGTAAATTATGTAATTGCTAAGTTTTTCTTTTTCAACATCAGGTTGCAGGATAAACAACTCCCAAGCGAAAAGTTAGTAGGGATGAAGGAATATGATCATGGACACCCTAGTGTGAACTCTGGCCTTTTAGACCATTTCAAGGTGATCCTAAGGCTCTTACCTATATGGACCATGTTGTTAATGTTTGCTGTAATCTTCCAACAACCAGCCACATTCTTTACCAAACAAGGCATGACAATGAGGAGGAACATTGGAACCAAGTTCAAAATCCCACCAGCGACTCTCCAAGGCGCCATTACCGTCTCAATTATCCTCCTAATGCCTTTCTATGACAAGATTTTGGTCCCCTGTACAAGAATTATTACACGCAACGAAAGGGGTATCTCCGTCCTACAAAGAATGGGAGTCGGAATGGTTCTTTCCATCATTGCCATGGTGATTGCAGCCTTGACCGAAGAAAAGAGACTCAGGACGCCATCTTTAAGCATATTTTGGTTGCTACCACAATACATATTGCTAGGAATCGCGGACATTTTCACTGTTGTGGGGATGCAAGAGTTCTTCTATGGTGAAGTCCCCATCAAGATGAAGACAATGGGGATAGCATTGTATACTAGTGTGTTTGGTGTAGGAAGTTTCCTAAGTGCCTTATTGATATCTTTGGTTGAAGTGTTCAGTACTAGGGGAGGAGAACAAAGCTGGTTCTCTGATGATATGACTAAAGCTAGGCTAGACAAGTATTATTGGTTACTAGCAATTACAAGTACAGTTAGTCTGGTAGTGTATGTAATTTTGTGTGGATTTCACAAGAGTAGGAGTGACTTGGCTAATGAATAGTGAATAATAATTGTGGGTTTGTTTATAGTAAAAATTTCTCATGCTTATATTAGAAATTGTGACACTAGTAAAGAAAACACAATTATGGCAGTTAAAACCCCATTTCTACCCCGGTTCCAGTCCATAAAACAACTGTCGTATATATATGGCCGATATAAATAGTGAGAATCTACAACTATAGTAAAACCGTGGTGGAATCTACTTTCTATTGCGGTTTTTTTTTCTGCAATGTCATTTAAAAAAACCTAGCAAACCAAACGCAAAATATTCTATGAGGCTTTGTGTTCAACCTCATACATGAAGCCATTAGTATTGCTGAGTTAAAAACTAAGTATTTTTTTTTTTTTTGATAGAAGAGTTAAAAACTAAGTATTGGTGACCCAAAAATTGGTACTGTTGAACTAAATAATAGGAGAATTATAGTATTAATGTATTAAAAACTGATATTAGTGACCCAAAAAGTAGTATTAGTGAAGTAGAAAGTGATTTTAATGTGCCTCATCTACAAGGCTGCCTCATACGATATATTTTAAATTTTATTTTTCAACTACTTTATAAAAGCATTGGCAGCTTCTCAGAATTTTAAAAAAAAAAATAATACTGTAATAAATAAGATAAGGGTGAAAGTGGAAAATGGAAGGGCAACCATCCCGATTGTTCCGTCATCGTCATCGCAAAATTTGCTGCTGTATCTTCACCTCAATCCTCAATCCTCATCTTTCATTTTCCTCTCTCTCTCTCTCTCCTATCGCCATCATGGTGAGTAATTCAGTACTCTTCTTGTCTTCTCCCTTTTGTGTTGTTAAAATTTGGCATAAAGTTTTACTCTTTCAAAGTTGCACTATTGGTAAGGGATAAGACAAATCTTGGTATGATCTCTCAGTGACATATCGACAAACACCTTCTGCTCATGCCTGTGGCCTCCAATTCAACATTAATAATACGAATTTAGACATAGTGGGCACAGCACAGATCATTGAATAAATTATAGGGTTTATTATACCCATTTGATGTTTGTTTATTAGTATTCAACAATTAAGACGAGGTCAAAAATCATACACGAATTTGTATAAGAATAGTGGGTAAATTCAAATATCAATGAAAAAGATTTGTCCGGATTTAATTAGTTATCACATTTCGGAACTAAAATATCGTGGCTATTGTCTTGCTCTTTGCATATCGCTTTTCATGGTTGTGTACTCATGTTAGGGGTGATGGAGAGGGGATAAAGTTCCGAAAACTGGACAGTTATTGCCCCACATTGAAGAGGATTGTTGATAATTGGAGCATAAATTGAAGAGGTTGTTTTTCGAGAAGAGAAATGCTATTTACACTCTCAATCAATCAGATTGAGAATTTGGTAATAAATTATTTAAGTTTTTCTATTTCTTTTTTCTTGACTTTGTGAGAGAAGAGGGGTGCAAGTGCAAAATTCCACTGTCAATCCTCTTCCGAGAAACCATAGAAAGTAGTAGTAGCAATACTATTAATACTAGAATAGGGAAATATAGCGAAACAAGATCACCTATACAAAGTGATGAAATTGCTACTTTAATTTCAAATTAAATCAAGAAACAAGATTATGTGTGGAGCAGGGAATGACTAGAGAAAAGCTTTATATTGCACTCAATCTAATTCGAGAAAAATTGTGGATCCAGTTCCAGACAAGGTATTGGATACTTGTACATGACTGAAATGTAAATACTTATTCAAAAGGCATCCACAGTCTTCTAGTAGCAATAGTGAGGAGTTGCAACTGAAAGAAGAGGATAATGCCTGTGTGTACTTAAGCCATTGCTTTCAACCATGTCTAATATTCACTTTTTGCTCCACCAGGCAATGCCCCTGTCAAGCTCATACACTCATGGGCAACTTCTTCTGCCTGCTCCAAATGGAATCAGTTGGAAGTCATGCCCTCTCTAAAGTCTACTGAAGAAGTAAAAAAGACCTCTTTGGTAATTCCTCTGATCTCCTCCTGCAGTTCCATCATCAATGTCGAATTTCTTAGGAGCTTTGTCATTGCTCTCTATCACTTTGGAACTTGCCTGAATTCCGCCTCCAATGACATCCTGCATGGAACATTGATGGCGTTTTTGATCATTGAGAATGTATGCATCTTAGTTGCACATTGTAGGATAGATGGTTTAGTGATTTCCTTCCCTTTCATTCACAACTATCGTATAGAAGTTGGCATTGGACTTGCCAATGAGTTCTCGGCCTAGTCTCTAAGAGTGAAGTATTGGGAAGATTTGATCCCGGGGTATCATATCCCCATCCCCAATGTATGAATACATATATTTTATGGACCATTGTGCCTCCTTTAGACCGATATTTTTTTGCCATTATTCGACTACATGCATGTGACACTTGCTGATGAAGTCAGTAGATGAATGACTCTATTCACATCAAATCTAGTATTGTACAATTTTTATTTGCTGGGTTTGAAAGTCAGGGCATATTGCAGATTATCAATCTCCCAATGTAGCAATAGTAAAAGGGAAATTGGTTGATGGATGTAGCCATACTATATCCTTGATAACAGCTTTCAAGTATTTCATCTTCACGAAATCATCCTCTTCTACGCTTCCCTTGCCCCTCTGACAATTCCCCTTACCTTTGCAGCTCTTTCACAACTCGGGGATGCCTTAAAAGCTGCCATTCCCCATTCTAGCAGTGTGTAAGTTATATCTATTCCCAGCAGGAAACATGTCCTGCCTCAAGAATTGAATGAATTAGAAACTTTACACAACAAAGGAACTGGTAATTTTTATTTCTGCTATCAAGTTCCTTGGAAGGGTATTTGGCAGTATCAGTGATTTAGCATTTATTGGTTAAGTTTGCTTTTAAAATGGTCTCTAATATTTCCGGGTCGTGGAAGCTTTCGTTATTTGTTTAAACTTTAAATGTTAAGACACGACTGTTCCTAAGTGATACCTGACGAATGTCTATTTCTCATAACTCGTAGTCTCGTTTGGAAGTTTCATACTAACTAGGTGTTTTCTAAGCTTCTAGTTTATGCGTCAAAAGAGTATGGTCCAGATCAGTGCATATAGTGATCTGAATATCCTTTCCAATACAATGGCTTTGATGCTATCTTTTGGAGGAGCAGCTCTGTTTTCCCACTGAAAGTCAAGCAGAAAAGTCACAAAATCCTTGTTTGCACCTTTGCAAGCCTCATCATCTGTATACGTTGTATTTCTGCGATCCTTGTGCTCTGAAACTACTTTTTCGAGAAATTTATCAAATTCATTTGTGACCTCTTTACCCGACTTTCCAAACCAGTCTTTGGTCAATCTAACCTAGACCTTCTTTGTATTTCCTTCAGCCCCTCTGAAGTTTCTTGCGAGGCTCAGTAATGACAGAGTTGATACAACAATTGGGTGGATGCAATGGAGAAATCCAGCTTTGAGGTGTGAAGTATCACTTGAAGTGTTATTCGACCCTACTCGTTTTAGAGTTGCTGTAGGGTAATGGCGAAGACATTTCTCAGGATACAACAAAGCCTCGAAATCCTTTACATAACAAGTCAGATGATCCTCTAAAGAACAATAGAAGATCAGAATTTTGAGAGAGAAAATGTGGGTGAGGGAATGATTCCTCCAAGACCCAAGGGTTAAGGTTCTATGTGTTTCTTTTGAAGAGACGCATTCTTTCACAACCTATGCGTCTCTTGTGAAAGGATACATCTCTTGTGAAGAGAGACACATCCCGAACCAAACTTTGTGTCCCTTGTCAAAAGACACAATCAATAACAAGAGTTATGAATGATCTAGCCAAGTTGGTCTCTTGTTCTACCCATAAATCGGTGATGATCAATGACTTCATGCCGTGGTACCATTATCATGCCTTATTTTATTATGAGGCATTCTATTGGAGACTGATTTCATCTCATTCTCAATCGTAAAATCCTCCATGATGTACAAGATAAAATCCTCTGGGGTGTCTAAGTTGCTTTTAAGGTTGGCATTGCCTCTTAGGCTGTTGTTTCACCAAAGTTGATTATCATCAAGAACAAAGTAAGAGTGTGTTCATTTCACCTTACTGAATCCCATTTCAGGTCATTCTGTTATGTTCAGTTCAGGTTCAAGTCAGCAGGTCAGGTCATTCAGTTCAGTTCCGCAGGTACTACAAGGTGAACTGAACACACCCTAAGTATTGGAACCATTTAACATGACTTGAACATAGGAGTGATTTTAAAGGTAACAAAATATAGACAGCTTTTCAAAGGTGAAAGTATCTTGGTCACATCTAGTATTATGGTGAATTTGGCGGTTCGAAATTCTTAGGTATTATGTTTTCTTTTTTAGGAGGCTAGTTGCCCTTACCAATTTGTAATTCATATTTAATGCATCCAGGTTGTGCTTAATTTACATAAGGTTGTTGCCACTTGCCATGATCTCTTATCGTTATCGTGTGCCAGTGTTTGTAATCACTCACAAATCCAACGTTTTATTTATTGCCAACTCATAACAGAATCTTAAAATCATTGACCTAACTCAAACAAACCCTAGGGGTTAGGGTGTGCAAAAAGATGAAACATACAGATGTAACGTACTGATACATTCATTATAAGCTGAAAGTATCTTAATGAAACTAATAGGTATCTTTATATGCTGGTTGGAATACCAATTCTTGATGAAATATGCCCATGATCTTCTAGCTGCAGGGATGTGCGATGACCACAAGAGGATCTCGCCTACTCACTGTCACACCTCCCCTTTCAGGTAGATCCGAAGTCTCACATTCTACTCCACCGGGTAATTTCCAATCAAACAAACTGAGATTTGCTAGCACAAGTTCAGCATCAACTAAGGCAAATGATATCCCTGGGCAACCTCTTCTACCTGATCCAAAAGGGATCAATTGGAAGTCTTGCCCCTTCACATCTATTGAAGAGTTCAAGAACCTGTTTGGACAGAACTCTTCAGGTTCTTCCCAAGAAGCTGGGTCTCTCTGGATGGCCCACGCGTTAACAATAACTTGCGTCTTTGCAGCAATGTCATAGCCATTTACTTTAACATCCTGCGATGCTTCTCGAAACAGTAAAAGTGGAAGTGGTGGATGTAGCCTGAGTATTTCCTTGATAACAGCTTTCAAGTATTTCATCTTCTCCAGATCATCTTCGTCCACTCTCCCCTTACCTCTGACAATTCCCCTTACCTCATCTTGCAGCTCTTTCATAACTCGGGGATGCCTTAACAGCTCTGTCATTGCCCATACTAGCAATGTGTAAGTTGTATCCGTCCCAGCTGCAAACATATCCTGCTCAAAAATTGAATGCTTCTATTAAAACCTTGTACTCTTGACATGCTTACAGTTTGCATAACAAGGCAAACATATTTAGTTTCTTATGAAGTTTTCTTCTAAGGGTTCTTGGCAGTATTAGTGCCTTACACTTATTGTTAATTTGGGTCTTTAAGATGGTCTCTAGGATTCCATGGGTCGTGGAAGCTTTCTCAATTCGTTTGAGACTTACAATATTAATAAGCTACTATCTCTAAGTGGTGTACCTGAAAAATTACTGTGTCATAGCTCTTGGAGAAGTATTCATACTAACCAGGATGTCTATTTGTTTTAAGCTTGTACTTTGTATTATAAAAGAGTATGACCAATACACGTGCAGATAGTGAGCTGAAAATCCTTACCAATACAATGGCTTTGATGCTGTCTTTTGGAAGAGCAGCCCTGTTTTCCCTTTGAACATCAAGCAAAATATCCACAAAGTCCCTGTTCTCACCTTTGCATGCCTCATCATCTGTAGAATTTGTATTTCGGCGGTTCTCATGCTCTTGAACTACTTTTTCGAGGAATTCGTCGAAATCATTTGCAACTTTCTCTACCCGACTATCCAAACCAGTCACTTGGTCAATCCAACCAAGCCAAGGTACAAAATCTCCCATGCTGAACACTCCCATCACCTCGACAAACTCATTCAAGAGTTCATTGAAATTGGTGCCTCCTTCATCTGCACTATACTTCCTTCCAAACCCTGTTCTGCACAACAGATCACTGCAAATTGTTAAAAGAATCTCACTTAAGTTCACTGGTGACAGCATGGATCTCTTGATCTTTTCAACCATCAGGGCAGTCTCTTCTTCCCGTATATTTTGGAAAGATCTGACCTTTTTGTTGTTCAAGAGCTGTAGTACACAGATGCTCTTTATCTGCCTCCAATATTCTCCATAAGGAGAAAAAACTATGTCGTTGCCACCGTAGATGATCCGGCTCATGATGCGTGATTTAGGCCTGTTGGCAAAGATGATGTCATGTGTCTTCATGATCTCTTGTGCTGCATCTGCAGATGAGACGATGAGGGTGGGCTTACTGCCAACTTGAAGCAACATGAGCTCTCCAAATTTCCTCGACATAGAGTGTAGGGAGCGGTGAGGGAACTCACCGAGCTGGTGAAGGTTCCCTAGAATTGGCAGCTTTGGTGGTGAGGGTGGTAGGTTTCTGCTGGTGGTAGGATTTTTGTAGAGCCATCTGTAGAGGAAGATTAAGGAGAGTATGAGTGGTAGGGAGAGAGGATGGAAACAGTGTTTCTGCAGGAACCGTTGAATAACTCTAAACATAGCTTCAATCTGTTCTTGTAGGAGTTGGGATTGGGATAAGAATGTTGCTAATTTTATAGGAGACAGTAAGTTTCTATTTTCTATAGCTAGCATACTGTTTGTGGCAGGTGTGTTTAGGATCATTATTTAATCTTGTGGTATATTATACTTAGAATGAAACAAAATATCTTTTCATTTTGATGTTGTGTACAAAATCTGTGTATAGTCTTCCTCTCTACTTGATCACCTCTGCTTGGGGTCCCCAAAGATAATTATTTCAGTAAGAAAACAGTACTGTTGATGTGCCCTCCTGCTGAACCATTAGTAAAATAGAAGACATTGATTTTACTATAATTGGCAGTATAGAGTTTATGATTAGCTGTCTTTGCCAATATGGAGTAGATTTTTGTCATAAGAACTGCAGAGTTTGCAACTTGCAGCAAAGTGATTTCGGTTCAAGGTTGCAATCAGCAAGTTATGTGTATCAAGAACCATCTGAAGTCAAACCTCCTCATGTGCCTTTGAGTTATGAACTGTCCTATATTTACCTTAATCTGTTCAAGTTAGCATATGAGCTCACCCAAATTATGATCCACTTTCGTCTTATATGATTAATTAACTTGTTAGAGTGGCCCTATGTCTATGTGTGATATATATGATTTAAAATTCTGAAGGTGATTAGTATTGATGAGGCATATATTTCAACACCGGTTCTTTGGCGTAAGAGGAAAATGTATCTAGATTTTGGGTGATCTCAATGTGAAAACTTGAACAACCACTACAGATTAGGATATATGGATTAGTTGATCTCTTGTTTTCAAGCTAATTTTAAAGTTGAAGTTCATTAAAGTATCAAATCTAACCTTCGGTTTGACTTTTGAGTGATTTTCTTTTGTATCAGTAAGGGTCTTTGTCAAAGGATTCACAAGTAATTGGGGATATCTTCTTCTCAATGACATTGTTAAGAGTCTCAATCATGCTACAGTAATCGTTCCGCAGTATCATATATCGATAGTTCCTTGTGATTTGTGAATTTCGGTTCTTCTTTCTATCTGTTTTATTTATTAATTTTTTTTTTTTTTAAAGTACTCAAAGGTTACTGTTTGGAAAGAGTATCATGAACAGAAGTTTATAAAGATTTTCATTGACTTTCTCTTTTCTAATAATTTTTCTTGCACTGGATACCTCTTAGTGGCCGTTTGGCCAAGTTTCTCCCAACTTCTACTTTTCCCTTTACATTTTTGCACTGAAAATATAAGTTTACTTTTGCTGACCTTCTCTGTGCTCTTAGCCTTGGATCCCAGTATTCTTTTTCTGGTCGTAACATAGAACAACAGGATCAAGTCTAGAATCAACATGTTTCACTGTGTTTCGATTTTCTGCAGAATAGCATTGCAATTGTCCCAAATTGTTGAAAACTTAGCATAAAATAGGGGGTTCACTAGTTCAAAGTTGGTTGGTAAATTTCCAGCTTTGCAGAGTGAAAATTTCATGCCTATTCTTGAGCGGTTGAGCCTATACCATCCTATAGCACGCGTTGACCTGATACATGTGGGCTTGCTAATTTCTTCTCATTTTTCTTTTTACTGAAGCTTTGTTGCAACCACCATGTTTTTCCAGGTTTGACTTCGATAATTTGATGTAGCAGTGAGGAAGAATTTGGGGCCACACATACCCCAACAGAGGTAAACCGGAAGCATCATTTCTCTGACTAGCCTAGCAGTTGAGGCTTGATGTTATTTTCATCAGAACTTAGATGTTGTCACTCTATTTGATTCTTTTTTTTTTTTGTTTTTTTTTTTTTGCCATTCTTCGTTTGTAACTTCTGATTATTGAAGAATGTTAGACCAAACTGGTGTAGACGCAGTTGCTACTTGGTTTGATGCAGGATTAAGTTTCAAGCATCAATATATATGTTAAATGAAGGATAGTCGTGCCGCAAGTGGTGTCTGACAGTCAAGATAGACGTAACCTTATCCCTGGCTAGAACTGCAAGAGAGGCTGTTTCCGAGAAACCATAGATAGTAGCAATAGTAGTACTGGAGTAGGGAAAAGACCAAAATAAGAATGGCATAGGGAAAAGACCAAAACAAGACAAAGTAACGAAATTGCTAGTTTCCTTTCAAATTAGATTAAGAAACAAGATGTTTGTGGGGCTGTGGTTTGACTTAAAGAACATCATATACTGCACTCATTTACCTTGATTTTCTCTCAACTTATATCAAAATTGAGAAAACTTGTGGAATTGAGTGACTTGTAAAAAGCACCATCGAGACCTAAAGAGCAGATATCCAAATGAACCGTGTGGATGTTTCTGTCAAATTAATCTTGTTCACGGTGATGTCTTTTCTGGGAAGACTTGAATAAAACACTGCACTTGATTACTTGACAAGGTAACCAGGATTTTCTGTAAAGTAACATATCCTATACTGCATTGTACCTTAAGATATCATGCCATTAGCCAAATGCCTTTGTCAAGGCTCCTGTGAGTCCCAATTCCACTTATTCACTAAATTCAGCTGAATCCAACTTCAAACTGTGAATAAGGACTAAGAATTAAAAACTGCGTGTACCTGCCTTTAAACTATAAAGGCAGCTTACAACTTGAATTTTATAGCTTGACGACTACTACTATCATTAATAGTATAACTATAACTTATTAAACAAGAACATCATGTAGACTAATTTATTCCAGACAAGGTTTCAGATATTTGCTAGCTTATCAGTGAAATTTAAATCCTTTAGATTGAATCCACAATCTTCTAGTTGCAAGAGTAAGGAGTTGCAACTGCAAGAAGAGGATATCGCCTGTGAATATTTATGCCACTGTTTTCAGCCATATCTAATGTTTCACTTTTTGCTCCACCAGGCTATGCCCAGTCAAACTCATACACAAGATTTGCTAGCACCAGTTCAACAATGTTGGTTTCAAATAGCACCCCTGGGCAACTTCTTCTGCCTGCTCCAAATGGAATCAATGGGAAGTCATGCCCTCCAAAGTCTACTGAAGTATTCAAAAACCTCTCAAGACGGAAATCATCAGGATCTTCCCAACAAGATGGGTCTCTTTGGATCGCCCAGGCGTTGATAATAACTTGTGTCCCTGCTGCAATGTCATAGCCATTCAGTTTGACATCCAGTGATGATTCTCAAAAGAGTAATAATGGAAGTGGAGGATGTAGCTTAAGAGTCTCCTTGATCACTGCTTTTAAGTACGTCATTTTCTCCATGTCATTCTCATGTATGCCTTCTTTGCTTTGGGTTATTGTTCTCACCTCTTCTACAGCTTTTCCAAAACTCTGGGATGCCGTAGGAGCTCTGACATTGCCCATTCTATTCCCGCGTAAGTTGTTTCTGTCCCACCAGCAAATATGTCGGACATAAAGTATGAATGGTATTGGGGATCATTGCAAATGCTTGTCTTTAGCAGAATTGTGGAATTTTCAACTGATTCACTGAAAAAGAAGTGGAAGAGTTTGATATGCTTCTACTTTGTCATATTTGCCTACTCCCTTTATTCCTCTTCAAGACTTCAATTGTCTGCTTTATAGCAGCTCTGCTCCTCATAATGTTCCTTTCAGATTAATATTTTACAACTGAATTTCACATCCATCATTCTAATCATCATTGATATATTGTAAAGCATAAATGACTTCCTGGCTTCAAATACAGTATTTTTTTAGCAAATCTATGTTCCCCATATGTGTAGTGAAATATTCAACTAAGTGAATGTCTACTGTCTATATGCTTCAAATTAAGTCCTAAAAGAATATCTTTTCATTTAATGGCACATAAAAGAATAAATCAAATTGATCACATTTGATACATCTGCTGAGACACGTTTGCCTCACTAGCATGTGGGTTGCTTGCCACAAGCACACTCAGGATTCAAATGGAGTGCTGCACATTCCCGTGTGAAGCACTGTGTGACTTGTATCTTGTCCTAGGTTTGGACCAAGACTTTGGGGTGAAGGGGCTTCAAAGGCATTCACAGCCTTTGGTTGCTACAAACCAGGGCTGGTATGGGGTGAGGAGGGGGCAACTTAGCTTTGAAAAACCAAAACTTAAATCGATGCGTGTAATAAGATACTAGTAGTTACCAACTTTCCAATATGACGGCTTTTATCTTTTTCTATCTATGCGAAGTTCAGATATGGCATCTCTCTGAATTTCAATCAAAACGTCCACTAAGTCCTTCACTTTCTCTCCTTTGCTATCATACTTGCCTTTTTCTTGAACTTTAAGACCATCCAGATGGTCTTGAAGTATGCCTTCAAGAAGCATATCGAGCTCTTTTCCAACTTTGTCTACCTTGCCTTCCAAACCACTCACTTTATCTATCCAACCCATCCATGGTATGAAATCTCCCACCCTAAACACACACAGGATCTCCGAAAACTTCTGCAGCAGCTCCTTAATATTGTCTTTGTTTCCCTCTTCTCCACTATAGTTGTGCCCGAAGGCTGTCCTGTATACCACATCATTTGTTAGTCTAATAATCATCTCATTCAGATTAACAGCTGCTGGTGGTGGTAATCTCTTGATCTTTTCAACCATTTGTGCTGTCTCTTTTTCCCTTATGGTTAGGAAAGATCGTATGCTTTTGTTGCTCAAGAGCTGCAAGACACAGATGCTCTTCATCCACCTCCAATATTCACCATAGCTAGCGAAAGCTATATCCTTACCATTACAGAGGAGTTTGCTAGCAATCATCAATTTAGGCCTGTTTGAGAATATCACACTCATGGGTCTTCATGATCTCTCAGGCTCCGTTTGCCGATGAGACAACAAGGGTGGGTATGCTGCCTAAGTGAAGCAACATGAGCTCACCATATTTCTGGGACAAGGACTGAAGGGAACAATGTGGCAATTTCCCAAGTTGGTGAAGGTTTCCTAAGATTGAGAGCTCTGGTGGCGAGGGTGGTAGGTTATTGTTATTATTGATGGTGCTCGTATTCGTAGCCATTTGTAGAGGAAAATTAATGGGAGGAAGAATGGGAGCAAGGATAAAGGGTGCAGAGAGGCAATGTCCAGGAACTGTAGAAGAAGATAAATGCACATTGTTTCTTTGCTTATCTAATTATGGTCCTGAACATCTATTTGTTTTCCCACCCCGTTTTATCGATCTGTAGGAGAGTGGATGTCGATTGACTGACAAGCAAGAGCCACAAGAGGAATGTAGCCGTGTTCTTGAAATCTACACCGTGAATAATGCCTCTTCACAGACAATTAGAGAAAGGTCTGTAACTTGCTTTTCCAGCTTTCATATAATTATGTTAGATACAAGTACTAATACAGGTCCATGTACATTAAGATGATAGGATTATGTGGATGTGTTTGATAACCCCTTCCCTTTGTGCAAATTTTGTCTGATGCATTGTTGAACTAATAAATGTTCTGTTGGGCCCAAATAACTACAGTGATAAAAGCTTCAGAACAGCCACACAAAAAATAAAAAAGATCGTCTGTTGGGCCCATAAGCTTCTTAATCTTAGAAAGGACCAAAATGTGTCCCTTTATCAGAATAAACTGTCTACAATAAAACTCTGCAATATTATAGATGTCTTTGATGACCACCTCTTCTCTATAAAAAAGTAAAAGTTTAATCTCGACGGAAATACGAATGGTTTCGCCCACAAGATCGTCTAACTTCTGTTGTTTTCACTTAATCCTGTGTCACATTTTCATATAAATATCGTTGCATTGAAGTTCATATCCTATTTTAAGGTCATTTTTATCATTGTAGGATTGGCATACATACAAAAATACTTTGTTGAAGCCTTTCAGCATATGAATGATCTTAAGCTCTTAATCTACTCACCCTGTTTGAATTTCATGTGTTTTGTGACTGGAGGTTGCCGTCCGCTTGTTTTTCTTGGCAAGAAGCCTTTTGCTTTACCACACTGCTGGTTAACTATGCTTCTCTATAAACACAAACACGTGCACGCACACGCGCACGTACACGCACAAATGAACAAATAAAAAGGAGAACAACCTCAAAAACCATGCTTCTGGATGTTGCCTTCTTTCTAATTGGTTGATCATTATGTACCGTAGGTTTATCTGGATCTGTGTAATCAGAAGTGCCTTTGGGTAACCTACTAAGGCCCTGACAATTGTAACACCTGGATATGTTGTAGTGGTGTGCTCTCCTAGCTATTCTTTGGAGTATTTGGTTAGAGCGGTTTCTCAAATCTTTGCTGGGGTCTCCAAGCCCCTTGATTTGGTTTGGGATCGGGTGATTTACTTAGCACTCTTAGGTTACTGTTTTTGGATATCATTAACATTTTCATTGATTTTGTCATTTCTAGAAATATTTCTTGCACCAGAAACCTCTTACATTAACCTTGTTGCACTGAAATATAGTTTGCTTTTGTTGTCCTTTCTTGGTGTTCATCAGTCATTAGCCTGGATCCTTGTATGGGCATCAGTCTACTCACAGTTATCTTTTTTGGGTCATAGCATACAAAAACAGTTCCAGAATCAGCATTTTTCACTGTGTTTCACCTTTCTGCAAAATAGCTTTGTGGTTGTCCCTAATTATATCCAGTTGTTCAGAACTTGACACTAAAAAGGGGGTTCACTAGTTCAAAGTAGGTTGGAAATTTTTTAGCTTTGCCGAGTCAACTTTTCAGTCTATAATTGAGCCTATAATGTCCTATAACATGCGCTGACTTGAAACATATGGTGCTATTTTCTTCACATTTTTGTTTTGTTTTTTTACAAGCGTTGTTGCAGCTACCATGATTTTTCGGCTTTATCTTTGATATAGCAGTGAGGAAGAATTTGGGGTGATATATCCCAACATAGGTTACCCGAAAGCATCTTGCTCTTACTTGTCTAGTAGTTGAAGCTTGATAGTATTTGTATCATAACTTAGAGAGGTAGTCACTAATTTATTTTTGTGATTATTCCTTCATAACTTCTGACAGTTTGTTGAACAATGTTAAGCAAACTAGTATAAACACAGTTGCTAAGTTTCAAGCATCAATACGTTGAATGACCTATTAGGCAAGTCCCGCCGTAGGTAGTGCCTACGGTTAAGACAGAGGTGACCTTACCTCGACAAGGACTGCTAGAGAGGCTTCCGAAAACCATAGAAAGTAGTAGTAATAGTATTACTAGAGTAGAGAAAAATCCTGATACAAGAACTCCTACACAAAGTATTGAAAATATTACTTTTCTGTCGAATTAAATCAAGAAACAAGATAATGTGTGGGGCATGGAATGACTTGGAAAAAGCATATATATTGCACTCAGTCTACAGTCTACAGTGGCTTTCTGTCAACTTGTACAAAAATCAAGAAACTTATGATATTGAGTGACTTGTAAAAAGCACTATAAAGACCTGAAGAGTAGACATTCAAATGAGCCATGTGGATATATTCTGTCAAATTAATCTTGGATCATAATAATGTCTTATTTTCTGGGAAGAGTTGAAAGAAACATTGCACTTGGTTACTTGACAAGGTAACAGAAATTTCTGAAAAAGTTAAAGTATCTTTCACCGCACCATACCTTGATATATTATTAGCCCAATGCCTTTCTCAAGGATTCACTATATCCAGCAGAATACAACTTCAAAACTGTAAAATGTAAATAACATACTGTAATAAGAACCAAGCATCAAAAACCGACTGTACCTTAAAGCGTAAAACATCTCTTAGCGAATACAACTGTGTTTTCTAGCTTGCTGATTACTACTACTAATAGTACAACATCTTCAACAAGAACAAACTAGTGTGGATCCTGTTGCATACAAGGTTTGAAATATTTGCTAGCTTGACTGTGAAATATAAATTCTTGATTAAAATACATTTATAATCTTCTAGTTGCAGTAATGAGGTGTAGCAACTGCAAATAGAGGATATCGCCTGTGAATAGTCAGACCACTGCTTTCTTCCATGTCTAATATAGTCTCACTTTTTGCTCCACCATGGCCAGGTAATGCCCAGTCAAACTCATACACAAGATTTGCTAGTACAAGCTCAGCAGTGTTGGCAGCAAATAGCACCCCCGGGCAAATTCTTCTGCCTGCTCCAAATGGAATCAATTGGAAGTCATGACCTTTAAAGTCTACTGGAGAAGTCAAAAACCTTTCTGGACAGAAATCATCAGGATTTTCCCAAAAAGCGGGGTCTCTTTGGATTGCCCAGGCATTGGTAATTACCTGTGTCCCTGCTGTAATGTCATAGCCATTTAGTTTGACATCCTGTGTTGATTCTCGAAACACTAATAAAGGAACTGGAGGATGTAGCCTGAGTGTTTCCTTGATTACTGCTTTCAAGTACTTCATTTTCTCCATGTCATCCTCGTTTATACCTGTTTTGCCTTGGCTAATCGTCCTCACTTCTTCTTGTAGCTCTTTCATAACTCTGGGATGCCTCAGGAGCTCTGCCATTGCCCATTCTATCCCTGTGTAAATTGTATCTGTCCCAGCAGCAAACATGTCCTGCATGAAGTGTGATTGGTTTTGAGATCATTGCAACTGCTTGTTTTTAGTAGAATTTTGGCAAAAAAAAAAAAAA
>BSSO01001539.1:0-23091 GCA_030267885.1 Mesembryanthemum crystallinum
GAAAAGATAACCCAATATATTCCAATCTTGTCACACACACACACACACACACACACACACACACAAAAAAAAAAAAAAAAAAAACCAATATTCCATGAGATTCTGGTAGTATAAATAACAGTGGAAAATCACATTGATTCTTCGTATCCCCAATAGAGAACATAAAAGAAAATTTACACCAATGGGGATATTCTCATCCACTTTCTCTCTCTTCCTCCTTTTGCTCCTCCCTATCTTAGCTTCTTCTTCATCCATTGAAGAGAGCCAGGTTTGTCATATGAATTGGATTTTATCATATGGTTTAATTAATTTTGTGGGTTCATTTTATTTCATGGTAATTAATAGTATAGTATATGATATGATTTGTAACAGGTGTATATTGTATACTTTGGGGAGCACAGTGGAGAGAAAGCATTGCATGAGATTGAAGATACACATCGTTCTTATGTGTCCTCTGTTAAAGAAACAGAGGATGAGGCCAGAGCATCTATGCTTTACAGTTATAAGCACAGTATTAATGGCTTTGCTGCTGTGCTTACTCCAGCTCAAGCCTCCAAATTATCAGGTAAATAATTGATACTCCCAATATGAGTGTCAGTATGGCTTTGTTGATAAAGACTATTGAGAACAACCCTGAAATTCAAAACTTATCCACATCAATCTCTACACGGATCGTTTTTAACATTTTATATGTCGTTTATTTAGTTTGGTTCAACGCATTCAGTTCAATGGACTTTTTCAAATTATATTCATTCGGTTAAGTTTGGCACATTCAATTGAGTTCAGTTTGACTTCAGTCCAATATTATTTTACTTATGAATGAACATCATCGTAACATTTCCTAGTAAACCTATTAATCTTTGATTTTGTACTCAGTTGATGTGTGGCAAGGCATCCATGTCCATCATGTGCTAGGAAATCTTTTACATAACATTAATTCACTTGGATGACGCACATATGACCGGAAGGTATTTACTTGTTAAGGATTGTATGAATCATGAGGATAACGGATACATACTATGAATTTATATGTATCTACTTATCCCGGACCATATAATAATTGCTCCTCATTTACACCCAAAAAGTAAAATAAAAATATGTTTCTTATTTGTGCTGATTCTATTCTTATTTTGAGTTAATCATTTCCTTTTTTTTTTGTTAGGAAATCAATAAATACTAAATTAGTATTATTATACTCACTAATTTTCCAATTATGAGCAGAAATGGATGAAGTAGTATCTGTGTTTGCAAGCCATCCAAGGAAGCATGAAATGCACACAACAAGGTCATGGGAATTTGTAGGGCTGGAAGAGCAAATCAGACCACAAATGCACATGGAGAAGAGTGAAAGTTTGCTTAAAAGAGCCAAGTATGGTCGGAATGTCATTGTTGGCCTCTTGGATAGTGGTAAATTTACCTCTGCCTTTATTATCTCAATCTAAGATCACAATATAATAATTTACATAATATACCAAAATTATGCTTAATTCATTATTAATTTCCATCATGAAACTATTCTTAGTAGAACAGATCGGAAAGAAAAGTATAAAGATTTTAATGGGACGAAAAAAGTATATGACTAATTAAAAAATAGTTGCTTCTATTAAAAGTTGATGATATGTTACTTTTTGCGTTCTTTTGGGATAAACATGCTCTTAACTTTCCAAATTTACTTATTTAGGATTATACTGGCCCCTACTTGCTCCAATCTATTTCGGAATATATTAACCACAAAATTGACTTTTTTGATAAAATTATAGGAAGTCTTCAATGCCCGATATTTCAACCTCCTAAATTGACGTCCATTGCACTTGGTGATTACGTCTTCAAATTTTGATGCATGGTTATTATTGAATATACTTATTGTACATTTAAATGATTATGATTGGACATAAGAAATATGATTATTACTTTTATATAAAGAAAAAAGGAAAAATAAAATAAAATTATTGACCATTACAGAATGTAAAATAACAAGAGAAGGGGTATTGCATTTTGGAGTAATTCCATTGCGTTCCATCAATGATCTAGTGACATGGACAATATATTTTCTATATCACTATGTGCATAAGAGCTTAAAGTTCTTTGTTTCTTTTTGTTTCTTTTTTTTTTAATCTTCTTAGTTCTTTAGTGATTTTTTATTTCAACATAGTCCTAGAATTAGGTAAATAAAACAATCTATTCGTATTTTTGTATAGTAATTTGTTTATGTAGCTCATCTTGGTTCCAATAAATTATCCTCGGAGTAATAAAATGTTGAGGGCAAATTATTATGTGCTTGAGAGTGAGTGACAAAAAATTGTAAGGTGGGGAATTTCACATCACTATTACTAGTAGTATTTGTTTATTTACTATTAGATGATAAATTTCAATTTACGTCACTTTCTGGCCCAATTTTGGCGGCGAGTATGTAGCTGACTAGCTGGGGTTCCCCAATTCCCCCAATCACTTCTTCCTCTATTTTTGCTTGTTCCCAAACACCGCCTTAATCTCATAAAGTACTCATTTACCCAAAGTTTAGGAAGGGATAGAGAAAGCATGTGAATGTGAGGTAGTAGAATTTTAGACATAATGGTATATGTTGGTACTTATTTCATTACATAAACAAATGATTGGACTTATTATCTCTCTATTTTGACAAGACTCAAGTAGAAGATAGATACCTCACTTTTTCAAAGAGTGACATGACACAAGTTTGTTCTTGCTTTGATTGCAAAATAGTGTGCCATAAACCAAGAGTCTAGCTAAAATTAGTACCTTTAGTATTTCTGTTTGGGAGGGAAAATACCCCTATTTTTTGGGTTTTATTACGATTTATTCACCTTCCCTCCTATGAGCCCTTGGATTCATAAGTTAATAGTAAATTGACCGGGCTTTTCAGGGCAATCACTACATATGTAAAAAGTTTTAAAAAAAATTATAAAATAGTCTGTCATATAGGAAATATTAAGGAACACATATATGATCTGTTCTAATTATCTTTCATTTATTTCATATTTTATTTTAGTTTGTTAACATATTTATAAATATTATTGATTTTTCCGATCATTTCTAAATAATATACTCCACATGACAACTAATTCAAACAACTACTACTATGTAATAATGTTTCACATATTCATATATAAGAGATTTAGATCATTCAAGGTGATACCAACTTAATGAGACATTTAATTACATAAGCATAAATGATTAGCTAATTGTGTGAGATCACGTATTACGCAGGATTTTGGCCAGAATCACAGAGCTTTAGTGACGAAGAAATGGGACCAATACCAAAAACATGGAAAGGAATCTGCCAAACAGGCGATGCTTTCAACTCATCTCATTGTAATAGGTGAGTGATGAATCTCTTGCCATTTTCTTTAACTCATCAATCACCTCATCACCAAATTATTCTCCTTAATAATTTCATACTAATAATAATGTAATGCCATTTTTATAAAAGTTGTGACAGAGACTGATCTAAACCACCCGTGACATAATATTGTTTGTGTTATGTGAAATGTGGGTCCACTTGGTTTTCTGGATTTGCTGTAGTTGCCTTGCCCTCATTGCCCAATCCTTTGATAGTGATACCTTCAAATTGCTTAATTATTTTTTGGTGTACTTCCCTATATTTTTTTAATAATTTTAATAATATAGTATTTCATGTGAGGCCTGGTACGTACTGTGGGTTCATGCAAATTATTGACCTTTTATGACTACAAGTAAAATCATGTTTTTGTAGTTATGCCTGGAGACAAACTTCGGGATCAATTACAATATGATTACATGGCAAATCTAAATTTACGGACCATTTAGCCAAACTTTTCTCAACTTCTACTTTTCCTTTCACATTCTTTCTCCATCTCCCCCTCTTCCACCACATCCTCCATCACTTTTAGTTAAAATAGGGGTAGAAGTAGAAGTTGAGAGAAGTTTGGCCAAACGGGCACTTAGTTCGGTTATTGTAACTTATCGATTTTATATTTAGTTCAGTTTATTTTTGTGTTTTACTAATTCCGCATATATTATTATTTATTATATGATGTCTATTCAATTAATTTTGTTCAGTTTATTAGTTCAAATTATTTCTATTGACTTACATCTGTTCTTTTCAGTTCAACCAACATGCATGTGTGTCTATAGTAGTTATTAGGATTAATAGGATTAAGGGATAGATGATTAACACATATAGTGCTATGTAGGTTTGGTTTATTTGTTATAGCCTACTCCTATATCTTATCGTCCTTTGTTGTTAATTTTTGTAAATTTAAAACATGTCCTGTGTTAGGTAGTCAATATAATCCTAAGAAACAATACTCACTTTATAACAAACTTAATAAGCTAATGTAGTAACTAGAGAATCAAAAATCAAAATACACATTACTACATTCTATTGTGGATACTGTATTAAAGGCATACTTAACATTATTCTTAATATTACCAACAAATGATTCGGCACTGTCATCTCTTAAGAAAGGTTGAGGGTTCGAATATTGTCAATGGAGAAATTGTTTGTTGGGAGCAATTTACCCCTTTGTGAGCCAACTCGATGTGAACAAGATTAATTTTGACCCAAAGAGTTAAGGTGAACATGTGGTTGTGGATTTGTATAGAATCCTGTCACGAGAAGAGGTAGAAAAGTCAATTTAGAATGTGATCATCTTCGTGGGACTCCCTAATTGTTTGCTGTAAGGGTAATGTTGTGAATGTTCCATGTCCAATTCGATAAAACAAAACAACTAGTTGACCCTGTACTATGCCTGCTTGTACCAATGGTTATTTAGCTTCTTCACTTCTAGTTTCTTTATAATATCTTAATTATTTTTACTCATTATTATGCGATTAACATCTATCAAATATTGGATGAGAGTCGAATATCTCAGTTGATGGATTTCTTTATAATTTCTTAATTATTTTTGTCAATTTCTTATACTCCCTCCGTCCCAATATAAACTTAACATTTGCTTTATGCACAAAGATTAAGAAAAAAATATTTAGACAGTAAAGCCCTTACTTTTTCTACATGATTAAAGAAAGAAGCTTTTGGGTTTGGGAGTGGGTAGTTTGGTCAATTTTCACAAAAAGAATACCCAAAAATAGAAATGTTAAGTTTATTATGAGACGGACCAAATAGGAAAATGTTAAGTTTATATTAGGACGGAGGGAGTAATTTCTTCTAAGAATTAATCTTTACCATATTTANCCCATGCCTCTCTTTATGTTCATCCTCCATCTTTCCTCTCATTGAGTTAGTGATCTTCTATGATGATTTTATAATCAACAGTGACCATAAACCATGAAGGAGACTTGGAACTATCACATGATTCATTGTTGATAGACTAAACTTTGAGTGCTGAGAGTCTAACCTCTAATGCGGGAGCTAAGAGTCTAAGACAGCCAAGGATTGGATGTGGACAACCATTCATTGAATAATAGGAAAGATAGTGATCTGGCCAGTTTAGAGGTTGGACCAAAGACTTAGTGCCTAGGGTTCATACAAGAGAGAGATTGGGTTCCAGATCTGTGACTGCACTTACAAGTTATGATAATTTCTTCCATGTGGAAACTATGTGTGCAAAACACTTGATCGTATTCCGTGTGTCTCCCAGCATTTCTCGTTTGTTTCTGAAAGGATGATACATTTATGGTCCTCTCCCAAACGTTTTGCAATTATTTCTATTTAACTTCTCTTTTTAGTAACTGAGGCCACATAATCATTATATTTTTACTTTTCAGCATACTGGGGCTAGCCTCTCTGTTTAAATTCCAATCACCTTCAGCACACCGAAGCAATCACCAGTACTATAGATTTGACTAGTTGACTAAACAAAGGACTAAAATGTATATCAACAAAACAGAAGGCCTATGGCTGGTGAATAACACTCTGTGATTATCAAAATAGGAAACCACAGTAACACCAAGATGAGCACATACCCTTTCTTTGTGTTTAATCCAGTACCCACAGCAGTGCCTCCTTGTGCAAGCTGCAATATTATCAATTTCAGAATGCTAGAAGAATGATTAAAGGAGTGAGAAAATGAAAAAACGATAGCTGAGATTTCTTACCTGATACATCCGAGGTAGAGTACATACGATTCTGTCAATTCCATACTTCACCTGCAACAAGGCACAAGATTAGAGGACCTATATACTTAATATATGCCATATACCAAAACCAACTATCAACTAATCTAATTTCATTGAATTTATTAACCTTCCATGTACTCATTTTCTTTCAGCTCAAAATAACATTTTTTTGACAAAAATTAAGTGATATCTGATGTCATAATGTCCTGTAGGGTGTCAGGAATAACCGCAGAAGATCTCACTTGACAGTTGACATGAAAACTTGGGACATTTTGAATTTCATACAAGAATAAAATTGACTTGAGTTCGTTAAGTTAGAACTAAATTACCATAGCACACCATTATAGCAGTGCTTGTCACGTGGCTCTCACCTAGTGCAGGTATGGGAGTTAAATCTATGAAACCTTACCCCTAGGCCCTAAGTTAGAACTAAATTGGGTTCATCAATCTGATAGAGTACTGAAAATTTTTGGCTAAACTTCTTGATGAATTCATGCGGTAGTTTCCTGATCAAAGTCGCACCACAATAGAACAGCCAAGGAAATCATGTTATTGGAGAGGGGGAAATGAAAGGACGAAATATTAGTGTGACTATGAATGCCGACAAACAAAAGCTGGCGGGGTTATATATGGCAGATGCCAATAGCAAATTAGCAATGAAACTTACTTGTGTAGTATAGCCACTGAACTCTTGACCAAGTGTCAAAGGCGTTGCATCTTGAGTATGAGTACGTCCAATCTTAATAATATCTTTAAATTCAACAGACTAAGGAAAAGGCAGAAGAAAAGAAAAGAAAACATCATCAAATTCATTATATAAGCATTAGAGGTGCAGTCAAAAGCAGAAACTTTGATAGAGAAAACAGATGTAGAGATAAGTAATCACAAAACACAAAGACAGGATACCAACAATATGTGGTCACTAATCTAACTACAACCATGCCAAACTACAGCATCATGAATTCTTCCATTTTTTGGGGTTCGAGTCTCAAATGTTTTATTTCAAGTGTTTCAGTGATAAATTATTACAAGACAGTCAAAAAGCTTTAGCGAAGCACGGTAAACAACTGGGGAAACCAGTGGTTGACTTTATGGAGAAAATCACCTATTAACTTTGACTATTACTAAATTACAGAAAACAAAAACAGGTTTTAACTTACCACGAGCAGAAGGTTTATAGAAACATAATTTAAAATCAAATGCATAAATTGAACAAATCCTGGCCACAGTAATCCGGATTTTAAAGTTGAGGTTAAGAGTTTTCAGAGTCCATGTGGCACCCAACATCTTTGCAGCTGTTACTTACTCCCTCTTTCTTTTCTATCAAAACAAAAGAGTAACTTAGTCTTTGACTACAAATGTTCATGCAAAGAAACGCACAAGATAAAAGATTGGAGGAGCATGTATTTTATGCACCATAATCATTTCTTCTACGTGTATCTTTTATATCCATAGTTTCAATTTTATAGCATGAGCATCCAATTGAAAACTTGCAAGTATGTGCACATTGCCATTGAGGAACAGAAAAGTTGCCATTTAAGTGCTTAGCTTAGGCCCCGTTCGGGGTGGTTGCAAATTGCAAGTTTTTGGTTTTCAAATCCAATTTGGAAACCAAAACTTGTTTGGTAAAAAAAGGGGCTGAGTTGAGTTTTTAGGCCTATTTGAAAACTGGACACCAAGTTTTTGAAACCAAAAAAAGAGGTTTCCATATTGTAGTTTTGAGTTTTATAATATATTGGACTTGATGACATCAGCCATGTGCACCTTCAAATCAGCTATGAAAGCCCCAAAAACTCTTCCCTCTCTCTCCCCGTGCCTTTATCCCTCTGTTTCTTTTTTCTATTCTGCCTATCTCTCTATTCTCTCTCTCCTGCCGATCTACCTCTCTCTTTCTTCCTATTTCTATGTTTTTATGAGACTACTCTCTTGTGCCATTCTAATACTCCGCAATTTTAATTTAAAATTATAAAACACACAACCAAAATTAAAAATTGACAACTTAAAACCAGTTTTAGTTTTCATAATTTATAAAACTTAAAACTTTCCCGGACTGGGCCTTAAATTTTGCTTCTTTTACATAGAGGATCACAAAAGAAGATGACAAAAACCAGTAGATAAGATTCTGGTGTAATGATTCTGGAAAGAAGCAATTGCTTGTAGTCTTGTATAGGATTGAAAATGTATATTCCTTACCTTAGCATGAAGTGTTGAATGTAAAGTTTTCAAGTTTGGTAGCAATCTTGAATTTGTCTCCATAGCTGCTGCAATGTGCATCACCTGGACAGAAAGTCATAAGTCATAACTAGTTCAGCAAGAGAAAAATCATTCAATTCATGATCTAGTGTTTTGTCATTTCAACCCAAAAGAACCTTCACATCCCTCCACATATTCACATCTCAAACTTTAGATAAAGTCTTGCACCAAATAAGAAACTACTAAAAGAAAGAAACACACTTACAGTTGGGAATGTGTCATTAGAAGACTGTGACCTATTCACATGGTCATTTGGATGCACAAACTTATCTCCACGCTTATGACCAAGGATCTCAGCTGCCCTATTTGCAATAACCTACATGTAATAGTCAATGGAAACAAATTAAACACATGGAATCAAAAGGGCAGGGAGGCCAGAGCAAATGGAACCTATCACAAGTCCCTGATTAATAGATCTGGGCTATCGAGAAGGCATATAAAGCTTGCAAGATATACAGGTTCACCAACCTCATTGGCATTCATGTTGCTTTGTGTGCCACTGCCAGTTTGCCATACGACAAGTGGGAAATGATCGTTTAACTTCCCCTCGGCCACTTCTTGGGCAGCCTGCATTATTGCTTTCCCTATAGTTGGGTCAAGGCCATACTCCATGTTCACCTGCAGTAATACATCAAGGCTTACTCAATTAGCTGAGTAATAAGAAGGGTACTGATCAAATTTGGAAGCTCATGTACATGATTCCACACAAGCAAATTTTGCAAGTTGCCAAGAAAATATATAGGAAAACACAACCCATTTAATCGAACTTATAGTTAACAAATGAGGTTGCAGGAATTCACTACCAATAGCCGAGGGTTTACCCATTTATGCAATTATTAGAAAGTACTTTGCAAATAGACATTTATGTTTTGCATAGAAAAAGAAGTGGGGAACTAGATAAACCTTGGCAGCGCATTTCTTCAAAATGCCAAAGGCCCGAACAATAGGCTCAGGCATACGTTCACGCTCCCCTCCGATATCAAAGTTTTGTAATGATCTCTGCGTTTGAGCTCCCCACAATCTGGACAAATCAATCATGACAGCAAAAATACGTCAGGCTCCAAAATAATGAATAAATGTGGTAAACAATATTTTAAAAACATAGTAAGTAATTTATCATCATAAATAGGGAGAGTCAAGTTCGTGTGGGAATCAAGCATTGGAAGGAACCTCAGGAATCCAATCTCATTCTTCTATTTGATGAAATATCAACAGCTAAACTTTAATTAATATGAAATACGATTTCAGTTCAATTACAAATGCAAAAAATTAATAATGCAAAAACATAATGAAGCAAGAAAACTTCAAACCTCAAACCACACTCCCACACTTTCTCTCCTCACCCAATCAGGGGCTGCCACGTGGCAACCCAATTGGTCCCTACACTTCTCTCCTCATCTAGTCAGGGTCATGGAGCACGATCAATCAATCTATATGTGGAATTCCACCTCAGTAGCACATCAAGGCTTGCCATTCAAAAGTTATCTTGGCAAGATCAAAGAACTTCCTCTGAAATGATGATTTGCTGACATACTTAACAAATTCTCAAATTCTACCAAGAACATAAACAACCTTTTCTGGGGTGCTAATTGTGAAAATTAAGAGCAATATCAACTAAATTCAAAATCAGACTGGGCCAGAAGGTTCAGTAACTGGTAAAGCAATTTACTTGGAACCTTACCCAACCATCCCTTGTCCATTTTCTCTATCCTTCCATAGCCTAACCAGCCTCAACTTATCTGCCACAACCACCCTCGTAGTGGCTTTCCCCAACACTGTTGAAAATCACTTTGGAATTGGACTTGGTGAATCTTAAAGATCAAGGGAAACAATTAATTTCCACTTCATAGCAGGCTGAGTCAAAAGGTTCGGAGATTGAGTATAGCAATTAACTTGGAACCCCACCTCAACCTTCCCTTGTCCATCTTCTCTCTCCCATTGCCTAACCAGCCTCACTACTACCATCGTAGTGGCTTTCCCCAATGTTGTTGAACCACACTAGTGAATCCCACAGCAAACATCTAGTTAGAATATGTATCAAAACTGGGCTTGGTGAATGTAAAGATCAAGGGGAAGCAAATACTTCCACTTGTTGGCCATCAAACACAATGCACACCATCCAATTTGCTAAACCCTTGCCACCGAGCACATATTCGGATTGGTTGCGAAACCCCAGCAATTTGTACAAAGACAGAATTACTACTGTTCCACCGCACTTTATTAGGTTCAGTAAATTGTTTTTTCTTTAAATAAAAAAAAAATCAAATCACATCCCTTTCAAGTGATCCAACGGTGTAATTGGTTCCTATGATTCCTACCTAAGGTAAGTTCCTACTTAGACAACATCATATATTAGCACACTCAACACAAGTCTCAGCGTTTTGTGTATGAAGACCACTATAAGGAACTTCGACTCAGATTAATTCAGAAGTCACATCATCTATAAATGTTAAGACGCATATAAAAATATACTTCATAACCTAGTACATTTCTTTATTTATCGAGTGTTTTCTATCTAAAGAAAAAATTTACTAACCTCGATCTAGTTTTCCTGGTCCACTGCTCCTATTCTTTTGCCTCCACTATCAATCAAGCAATTAGACTACTCAAACCATTTTCTCCAATTTCCTCATTCAATATTCTATTGGAGCAATTTCTACCAATCAAGTAATTGTTTCCAACCCAAACAACTTACTCATTGCTTTTGAGATGTTATCATGCATATACACCCATGGCCTCAATTTTGTATACCTTAACAACACTGCACATCAAGAACTATATAACAAAAACAACTCAATTCTTATCATGATGCCCTCAATTATCTATTTTTTTTTTACTTATTTATGATAAAAAAAATGGAATCTTGCTGAAAATTTCAGTGAGTACAAACTTGGATTAAATGATATCCTCTTTAAAACAACAGAATCAAAGTAATACAGCTTCCAATTGTGCATATCTCCGCCCTTAAGGAAGCCCCACCAAATTTTCCTCGATTAAGGGCTTATTAAGTACTCTTAACATTCCGCTCCAAACCATAACCGCAAAATACTGGCCGAGAAAATTCAGAAAGGGAATTCAAGAACCCTTAAAAGAATACTATTTCAATTTAATAAAAACCCAAGTTAACCCAAATCTTCATCTCCGTCATCATTACCAGTTTGTGGACATAGAAACTTACAAATACCCAGAAACAAGCATTCAGAAGATAACACTGACATTTCAACAAACATGTAGCAGGCACAGCAAGATGTCAACATACATAGCATAAAACAATCATCTTTCAACTACCCATTTCATCTTTAGCTATTCTATACAAACCAAACCCATTAAACTCCGATTCTGCAAAATATTTGTTGCTTGGATACCCAGAGTATATCCATAGTTTTTCAGCTTCTGTTTTGCTTATACAAGAACTTATCCAACATTTGCAACGGAAATTCCCTATTATGTTATCTAATACTTATTGACATCATCAGATAAAGTAAATCAAAAGAAGTACTAGACGAAAAAAAAAAAAGGAGGGAGAATTTCAAAATCAAAATCCATTAAAGCTCAAATCCATCAATGTCAACAATTCAATCACCAGTTCAACGCAAAAGATGAAATCATAGAGAGAGAGAGACGGACTTGTCGGAAGGGACTTGGATGGGACCAAAGGTGTCGCGCTCTTCTCTAAAGTCTCTAAAGGAGGAGATGAATCTTAAACACATCGAACGGAAAGCCGTGGAGTTTGTCACCGCCGATCCGCGACGAGTTGCGATGAACATCGCCATTTTTGATGCTCCGATCGGAGGCCTAGCTAGGGTGGGGAAGATGAAGAGAGAGAGAGAGTTGATGAAATGAACTCAGCACTGACCAGTATGGGCTAATGACGAAGAAATGTCCGCTACTTTCTCTCTCTCTTTTTCAGAAAAAGAAAAAAGAATTATTTGGATGAGTGTGATAGGAATTGTATAATCTGATGTCATGGACTCATGGGTGGGAAGTGTGATTGGCTGATTGCACGCGGGTACGGGTCAACTCGGAGGCGGGGCCCGATCTTTTTACATTAAGGGGCGTTTGGAATAGATTAGTAAAGCTCGGCCCATCAACATCAACATCAACATTACCCTAATGCCTCCAAAGAAACTCCTATCTAAGTAAAAAGAGGATCGGTTTTATGCAACCTTATCCCTGTGAGAACAGAGAACAGAGTCTGTTTTCGTTTGACTCTTGATCCGAAGTGTAACGACTATCAGCATCTTCACAATAATTAAGAAGTGCAGACAACTTTATTAGCCATTTTGATTTAGTCTATTATATTCCAAAACCAAAAGATAGTAAATCGTTTGGCTCCACCAGAAAGTGGACAGATGAGTAATGCTCGGTCCACAAGATTATATATTTTACGATAAAAAGTTGTCTTAACATGTGAATAGGGAGGAAATCAAAGAGTAAAATAAGAGTGGTGTAGTTGGAATTTTTTTGTTGGTTGTTAAAAATTGTCAAAAAATTTTGGAGTTTGCATAAAAATGTTGGCTTTTTTTTTTTTGCCTATAATAATTCTAACTTTGTAATTATTTGTTGGAGTTTGCTGAAATTTGTTGAAACTATTTGTTGTTGGTTGGAGTTTGTTACTTGCTGAATCCCTGTAGGAGAAAAAAGATGAGAAAACAAAAATTAGGCGACCCTACTCCCCAGAATCATGTCAACTTGTTCAGCACGTAGGATTTGATGGAGTTGTCAAGGTAAAGTATTTCGCTCATAACAACTTTGTCTATTGAGTGATGACATGTCTTGGTAACGAATTTGCTTCCAAATATCATGGCAATGAAATGTTACCAATAACGCATTACATTGATGATGACTATTTTGTTATCTCCTTTGAGATGTATATGTCAATAATCTGAACATAATATTGCTCTTATATCGTTTCTCATTGTTGTTGCATCTACTATGAGTACTGAGGAAGGAAATCTCCAATTGGTGTAAGTCTGTAACATGAAGACTATCGAATGGATACGTGCTTCCAAATTGCAAAAAGTTTCATGATTATTTCTAATCGTAGGGATAATTGTATGAAGGCATCCAAAATCAATGAAGCCACTTGAGACTCCGATGGGTAATGATGAGTGTAATATTCATCTTATTATACTCTAATAATGATGAATATAATATGTGTGAATATAATATTAAAAAGACATGTTAAACAATTATACTACGAACATAAATAAGTTAAGAATCAAGTTATCAAAATATTCTTTAACCAACATTAACTATATACACTTTAATTTTGAACTCCCAACTCAAGATCAGAGGTGTGGATTCTCTAATCCACGAACTAAACTTCCAACTTTTACTCGAAAATAATTATATTATTATTATTATTTTAAATTAAAGATATCCCCTAAATTTAACCGGATATAGCAACGTACGCTGGTACGCAACTAAGCATAACTCAATAATATGATACACGTATCTTTCTAGCTTCACGTTCTAATTTCTAATTCTCAGCATTAATTCACCAACATGAGGTACATACTACTCCTATGAGTTAAAGCCATACTATATCATGTGTGAACCATTATTATACTGAAAAGCAGCTAGCTATATCAAAAGAAACTATGCTTGTAAACCAACAGTACATGAAGCTCAAATAGTACGTAATATAAGCATGCATCTGACCATCAAAGTGACAATATACATGATCAATTATCATCATGTTGTTCATGCACCAGAAGTAGTGCACTCAAAACTCAAAACAGCATGAAGGTAGGGAGAGAGGGGGAGTAGTACTTGTCAGAAGGGACCTGAACGGGGCCAAAGGTGTCGAGTTCCTCCCTAAATGAAGTCGTGGTTGCTGCCACCGGTCTGTTAGCTGCAGCGTCTGCGAGGCAACTACAGATCATAAACATCGTCATGTTCTCTTAGCAGGAAATTACGCGGTCAGCAGATTCTGAGCAGACGACGATTAGCTAGTTCGTGATAAACAAAATAGAGTGAATGAGTCGATAGTCAAGTAGTACTAATAACGAGTATGGCTAAGAAAGAGGAAATTTAAAGACCTCCACTCTCTCATTTAAGTCAACTGATCACGAGTCATTGATTTATGTTTTTCTTCTTCCTATTTTAATGGTAGCCAAAGGAGTTGTTAAGTGTCATGGACATTGAAATTTTTTATATTAGTCACGTTCACGGTTGAACCTCAATAGTACCATTACTTACCAACGGCTCCTTACTTGAGCATTAAGACACAATCTAAATTATATATCTAAGACCAATATCTCAGTCCATGATGTCCTTATTTATCAATGAGCACTATTTTTTTGTGGTCATTTATCAAACAATGTCAGCATTTTTTGGGGAAAAAAAAAAAAAAAAAAACTTGAAATAGACAACACTAGGCAGTGCAAAATCCTAACCAACACAAAATTTTCTTTTCTTATGAAAAGAGGCTTGGTTTTGGAGAACAAAATTGTGGTATTTTACATTATGAGGTTCATCAAGGTTCAGATATCTCAGTATGAAACCTAATACACACTCAAAAGAGACTCTGAGAGAAGAATTAAATTAAAGGCGTTTTTTTCATTGAAAATAATAAGAAGCGGGGCAAAGAGGGATTGGGAGAAGCTTGGCAATAAGTAGATTGTGGTAATCAGGCAACATTAGCAGATTGCGACGCAAGTTGAACCCAAGCAAACTCCTCTTTGTAGGCCACATTTCCTTCACAAGAGTCTGCACAAGAATACACTGCGATAGTTGCCCAGTCCAGTGAATCGACGTCATTCTTCACACCGAAGTAGTATAGCAGTTGAGGCAAGATCTGTCACCATGTACAAAAGCATCCCAAATTATGTAATTTTAGATGGCAAAAAAAGGGGTGTTGCAAATGTCATGGGTTGTGCTAATGTAGTAGCAGTAGAGAGGATTTGACAAACCTGAAACTCAAAAGTCAGTGCGCCACCGCAGTGAACACATCTTGGTATATCTTCCCTAGATGGCCTGCCACTTGACGTGGGCCAAAGAGGTGTGGCTCTTTCATCCCTCGAATATCTTTTTTTTTTTTTTTTTTTTTTGATGGCAACAAAATGCAAATATGTTAATTTACTGAATTTATTAGTCCCATCAAATAATTTCATAATATCACTACAAGGATATATACGCGTGCAATGTAACTCCTAAGAATGTCATTTCAAATGACTGCTAACAAAAGCAGAAAGAGTTTGGTTTCATAAGATCACTACAAGGATATACGGCATGAAATATAACTTCTAAGAATGTCATTTCAAATGACTGCTAACAAATGCACATAGAGTTTGGTTGAATTTTAGAAAATTCATTTCAAACAAAGATTTAGCACTAACACCAGTCATATCTCCACCACAAAAGAATTGATCAAGAATGCATGGGATAAACAGACAATTCCGAGTTACAACATTTAATGTGTGAAAGACAAACAAATATATTACTGTCTCTATAAAGTAATGTTTCAAACTGAGTAAAACAACATTGAAGGGGCTAGTCAGATTTAGTAGATATTGTCCCTCCTAACATTTCTGTCTGTTGACAAAACTAGAAGTTTGTGTGAACTGCCAATTGCTAAATGATTAAGAGATGAAATATATCCGCATATTTCATGTCCATATTTGCTCAACTATCATCACATACATACCACTTTGTACTTGAACAACCACTTTGTTTGGCAAGCAGTTGATAGCTGGTTTACTCAGATGATTGCTGCTAGTTGGTAACATTAGCTGAATGTCAAAATATGTTTCGTATACTCAGCTGGTTACTAGTAACTAATTAGATTTGAAATGACAATTATTTTACTTTAGCAGCAACAGTACTACATTAGTACTAAAATATATTTCAAATACAACATTAACATATGCTCTAGTATTGGGCAAGAAATCCTTTAACACCCTATTATCAACATCCTTGTACTAGATTTGTTACAGTTGAGGAAATTAAACCCTCCCCGCACCTCACACCATTAAATGAAGGGCACCCTCAATTAACACAAATCATTAGTAAGAACAGATCTTCCAGAGCAAGCTAAAATTCAGTCGGGCTAGTTCACAAGCCTTCCCATTTTAAGCCAAGCCTTCCCATTTTAAGCCAGACTAGATTTGAAGTACACGCAAATGCGTGTGGTGATTTTGTAAAAAAAATTATATAGGGCGATGTTACAGGTTGCTATGTGATACTTTTAAACTGAAAAATAAAATTGTTTTTAGTATAATATATTAAGAATAGAAATGATACTTTATAAACAATAATGCTAAATAAGAAACTACTACACTATTTTCCATTGTAAGATTAGAAAAGGTGCAAAAAGAAAATTCAGAATCATGTAAATACCCAATGGCCTGTTTGGTAACCTGGACTTCATTTGAAATTCAGGATTTGGCCCAAATCCAGTGTTTGGGAAGTCTAAGAATTTGGGCCAAATCCAGTAGAATCTCAAAAAGGCTTAATCACAAGGAATTGAAACGCTACCGTTTACCCTGTCATTCCAAATTCCACACCATTTAAATCAATAGACTATCTGCCCTATTCTTTCGACACTCTCTCTCCTGCCTCTAGACTTCATCGATGCAATAGCTGATAGCTCCATTGAAGGCTTCAAGCTTTAATTCATCCTTTGTGCTCTCTTATTTCTTTGTTTCTCTCTCCTCTCTCACTATATTCTCTCTAGAGAACAATTGAACCTTTTGGTCTTGTTCTCATTGCTCAGCGCATTTACAATGTAAAGTGCACTGTAAGTTTGATTCTTTGCTATTTGATTTTTTTTTCCTTTTCAAATTCAACTTGTTTGCAGATTTAGTTTTCGCATATGGCAAGTTTGCAAGAGTCGGATTTTTCATTCACTTTGCAATGAAATTTATGCTTTCAATTTGTTGATGAAAATTGAAGCAAATTTGTGAAACTTAATTCTGCAAAATTTCATCATTGATCCAGGAAAGTGAGGAAATTTCAACCAAAAATGGTAGGAAATGGTCGCAAGCGGCAAGAATATGATGAAATTGATGTAGATTCGCTTGCCGTCTATGAAGTTCATCAACATCACGATTGAGAGTCTCCTGCCTTCAATTGGTTTGACAGTTCAAAGATTGATTAGATAGTTGGAACCCTAGGAGAGAGATTTTGTATTGATTTTTGAGATTTAATTTTGAATTTTTGAAATTTGTTTCTTCAATTCTTCAATTAGAATTTTGAAGATTCTTTTTTCTTCATCTGTATTACCCAGCTTTGTCCATTGAATAGCTTATGTTGCTGAATTTCTCTCTCTTCACATTTCTCTATTGTTTTTCTCTTCCCCAATTCTTTATTTCTTTCTTAATTTTCCTACCGACATGCTACAATAATTATAAATTTTTATAGATCAATCACAATGATAATTCAAAAGTTTGATGAATTTCATTGGTGATGTTATACAGTTTAGCTAATATCTACAGATTATAAGGTGGTTGCCCTTCTTCATTCATTGATAGTTGAAATCCACAATTGAAATCCTAAGGTTACCAAACAACAAATTTGGATTTCAAATTCTAGAATTGAAATTCTAGTTATTCCCAAACAATAGAATTAATTTGGATTTTAGAATTTCAAATTTAGGAATCAAATTTCCAATATTTCAAATCAAATCATGGATCCAAGCACTACCTCATAGTGTTGGCATCTTTGTGCTTAGAAACAAAACGACAAAATAAAAAAAAATAATAATCAGGAAGTGGAATTGGGAGGGGTTTGAGAAGGCTTAGGACATGGGTATGCATTTCAAAATGTGGAAAAGAAAAAAAGTTAAAAAAAGAAAATAGTTTATATGTGGAATTCCAATTACATGGTTATTGTTATGGAAAACTTCTCTCCTCTTTTAGATTAGCTGCAAGTTATTGTTAGATAACAACAACATTACCCCAATGACTCCAAAGAGACTCCCGCCTGAGCGGGGTAACAAGAAGTCGATTGTATGTAGCCTTACCCCTGTGAGAACAAAAAGCCTGTTTTTGTTTGACCTTTCATCCGAAATGCGACAACTATCAACATTTTCACAATAAATAAGAAGTGCAGACAATGCAGACAACTTTATACTCCCTCCGTTTCACTAAAATCTTTACACTCTGATTCAGTACGGTTTTCAAGACGACACTTTAACCATGAATAATTGTACTTATATAAACTCGAAAAATTATAAAATTTTGATATTTTTAAAATACTATTTAAGATGAATCCAAAAATATTATTCACTTTGTAAATAATTATACTTTTTCACTTATTAACGGTCAAATTTTGAAGAAAATTTTGACTTTACAATGTTCAAGCGTAAAGATTTTAGTGGAACGGAGGGAGTATATTGTTAGATGAGGGGTTAAATTGTCTAATGGAATTTAGACAACCAAAAAAACCCTTTCGCTTTATATATTACTATATATAACCAGCAAAATGCCGAAGAAGCGTGTAAATAAGATGAATTAAGCATTTCCAATGAACGTTAGACTTTTCATTTCACAAGCAGAATTTTCTGGTATCAGAGAACATAGCATCATCTAAACCTCTAAACATCCCAGCAAACAAATGCTTGAAGAATATATATATAGATAGATTACCTCAGCACTTGATCAGGGGCCTTCGCCAAACGCTCCTGAAATACTGCCCAGCTCCTTCTGTCATCATCCCCCTGTTTAAGAAGTAAGTAGAATATTATCTACATATCTCCAGGAAAGTAACTACCATTTTCGCAGGTTCACATTTTGAGCAACATAAATCTATACCGCAAAACTATCCATCAGTGACTCAATTGTGTCATCCTTTTGTTGCCGTGAGATCAATGGATTAGAATCTTCATCAGCTTCAGAAGTTGAAGGATCAATCTCACTTTCAAGTTCAATATCGATCTCATATGCAGGCCACAGTGTTTTGCTTGCAACTGTTGACAAATAAATGAGAAATGTCTATCAGAAAGAAGCACCGATCAATGGTGCATATGCATACGGCATACAGCCCGTGAATCATCTCATCTTCTAAAACTATGAAGTAAGGGGAAATTAATAATCAACTTTTTAATCATCATGTTACACGTAGATGCCAGATGATATCACATGCTACAAAAACCAACAGCTGAAGAATGTAAATCTTGCAGAGAGTGGGATATGGGGTCAGAGAGAAAGAGCATTATCCGTGAGCCCTCAACAGACAGAGAGGCTTTCCATGAAAATGGTTTATCAGAAGAAAATAAAGATACAGTAGAAGTTTGCAAGATTAGAAAAACACTCAGTAATAAAGAACTTTTCCATTGCTACTCTCCCCTCCCTTTCCTCCTGTCCCTATCCACCTTCTTCTTTTCATCTCTCTTATATCAGGGTGATACTAGAAGAGTAATCATGACAGAATGGAAAGAAGAATGTTACAGAGTAAAAGATCCGCAAAACAAGCAAATAGAATAACCATAAAAGAAAATGAACATAATAATTGAAGCATCTAACTTCACAGTCAATCCGTCATTTCATTCACATCTATCCAGTGGGAGCAAAATAGGTTTAGCTTCAAAGGGAAGTAGCTGCATACAGTGACCAATGAGTCAAACCGGAGATTGATCAAACCTTCATCCATATCCACCAGAGTACAACCACCAGACATTGTCCAACAAACATTCCCTCCATCTCCTCCCACTTCTTCAATTCAATTTGAACCAATCAAAGCAACTATCATAGATAGACACACATTCAACTATACATGAACCTTGTTCATAGATGCCAAAAGGCATGTTAGTTGTAGGAGAACAGAAAAGGGCAATGATTTAACTGAGGGTAAGTGATTTCAGATATAAAGGGAGATCTAGTTTATTTAATTCTTAAAATATATGCCCCAAACAATTATACTTGAGGAAAGCCTTGAATTTAGAAGGAGTCAGAACATGTTCAACAGGAATATTGGATATCTGTAGAAATACGTGTTTGATATAAACATTTACGATAAATTGGTTTTGTCCAGTCAAATAAGGCTTTAAATTCATGTTGAGAATTAGGATTGTCAAACTATGTGAGACTACGAGACAATCTACTTATCTTACAGACAGCTAAGGGAAAGTTGCATTTCCAGCAAAGCAGACTAAGTTCACATTCTGTTCACTTTAAGTGTCACTATACTTCCTAGGAAGTAATGTGAGGCAAGTTGAATTTCCAAGGCGTCACTTATAAAGAGCAATGCAAATAAACTGCGAAAACGTCACTCTAGTGAATTATTTAATGAAAGAAGCCATGAATGTCAGCATACCAAAATCCAAGCCACATAGGGGCCAGTGTCTAAGATTATTTGCCAGAAAATCTATTAGCCACGAATTCTTCACAACATATATTATACTTGACAAACCTTTGGGTACTTCTTTCAAAGAGGTATCATCATCAATGCAGCTACAGTCAGATGACTGAGATGAAGCAATTAGTTCTTGACATTCGTGTTTGTGATTTGCACGCCAATGCTTTACCTACAAGAATTTAAAGTGAATGTTCAAAAATTTCAACTTGAACACTGACGAAATACCAACCTAGCATAGATCAAGTTGTACTACCTGATGTTTCTCAGAGCAGTAGCGGACTCTTCTGCAGCTGGTACATACTTTATCTCCTTTCCATGTACCACACCAAGCGCAAAGCGGAACTAAAAGATATCAATGGCAAACAAAGATAGTTTAATTTACTTGAAATGGAACTGCTTGAAAGGTATCATAAGCAAGGTCCTTATATGCATTATACTACCTACAAGCCAGTCTTTCATTTATTCAGAACAGTTAGCACTCTGAAATTATCCTTAAGGTAATCAAGATTCCTGTTCCTTGTTTTGCATTTTCTCAATAAAAATACATATCTTATTAAACTCACCAAGAGAACTCAATACACTTGTAAAGTACCACAACTTAGAAGTCATTATGAGTATGATATGCTTCATAGAATTTAATTTACAATTAAACTAACCCAAGATACAACAACTTCTAATTGTTGATAGGCATATCATGTATTCAATTGTCAACATGCTTTAAGTACATTAAACAGCAGTTGATATCTCCCCGCACCAAAGCATGGCATGTTGGGGCATCACCAGGGTAAATTATCATGATACTAACAACCGCCAGATAAATCTGAAAGATAATGTTTTGATCTCAAACACTAACATATCATAATAGTACTAATTTACAAGTTACCTCCAAGACCTAAAGGCTTGTCAGTACCGTCGTATTTTGGATTATTGCTTGAATAAAAGGGATTTGTAAGAGGCATCTGACAGCGAAAAACCTTCACACTAAAGACAACAATAAATAATCATAAACATCAAAAGGCTGAGGATGAGGGAAGTGATACAAAAGATTATAGATCCCTGAAGTTAAAAAAAGTGAAAAAACTATTAAT
Organism: Mesembryanthemum crystallinum; assembly: GCA_030267885.1. NCBI lineage: Eukaryota > Viridiplantae > Streptophyta > Magnoliopsida > Caryophyllales > Aizoaceae > Mesembryanthemum > Mesembryanthemum crystallinum. Next base: position 21,717 of record BSSO01001539.1, read on the forward strand.
GATATCGTTCCCTAAACAGTCAAGAAATGGGGAATAAATAACAACCTCCTAGATGGCTTCTCTCGTCCACGTTTCCACTGCTCATGCTGGTCCCTAAGTAGACATGTCATTGAAGGACACATGAATACATACAAAGTTCGATGAAATGTGGAATCCTTCTCAGTAGGAGCATAAACCTGTAATTATAGTAAAATCAATCATGGATAGAGAAAATATCATCGATGGAGCAAACAAACTGAATCCCTTTTCAACATCCTAGCAAAGAAAAAGAAATAATAGAAGAATCCCATGTACACACATAAATGTAGCAAAACAGTGTACACATTTGAGGTTGTTATGGTGTAGAAAGACTGAAGGATTCAGCTTTCAAACAATCTTGGTTAAGAGAGAGAAGCCAAAATTTTGCATTGAAAGAGAGTTTAATTTGGGCTGAACATATTGCCACGTCGAATATACAGGAGAAATTTGCACTGCAAGGATATTTGTTTCGGTGTTGAGGACGTTTCACTCCAAATAACCCATATTTCATATTGAACATAAAAAGCTGTAAACCTGAAGTAAGAACTGCAGAGGTTCCCCACACATATCACAAAGACAACTCCTTCCTGAAGGTAAATGTATTGGATCCAACCAGGCCTGCGAGTAAGTGAATCAGCATTGAGAAGAGGAGAACCACAACAGAGCATGTAAGTAAGACAATAGAGTTCAAGATGTTTATACGCACTGGAACTCCTCCTGCCTTGCTGGGAAACACTTGACGGAGAAGTAGGTAGCTATGTTCGGGCTTTTCAGCGAAACCAAGCTTTACAGGGACTTCTTCTTCAACTTCATCTTCATCGTCACATTCATCAAAATCATTCATATCATCACCAACATTCTGTTCATCGTCTTCCTGGTCAAATGAGGACATCCTCGAACCTTTCACATCTTGCACAGACTCCCCACCTTCATCCATTTCTAACTCTTTTATAAGCATCTTCGCTTAATGTGTTACCCAACTAACAAACATTATAATTCAAAGCAACAAAAATCAAATTATTATACTCATACACACGAAAATCCGAAAGGGGGAAAAGCCCATTATAGAAAGAGCTAAAACCAAGAGGAATCAGCTGAGGATTAAAGAATTAATGAAGAAAATGAAAACCCAAATGATTGAATTTTAGTTCTAAAATTAACATACACAAATTGAACCAATTTTAAACCTCACCAACACCCCCGGCCCTGACAAAGGGCAACCAGGGAGAGGGCGACTGCCCAGGGCCCATCACCGATGTTGCACGGAAATGGGGACGGGGAAATGGCAAAATAATGATATCATAAAACAGCAAGTAAGTCCAGTCCACAACAACACCACTTAACGAACAACTACTAA